>JARQOD010010076.1:0-28742 GCA_033576555.1 Oophaga sylvatica | reverse complement strand
CAGACCCTTTTGGTAAAATCAGTTATTGGTTTAACAAAAACCGAGAAATTACCATAAATTTCGTAAAAATTGGAAAACCCCCAAAAAAAATCTCTGAAGACCCTTTAAATAAAGTGGTTTGGGAAACCAACCCAGAGGGCCTGAACCCTTGAGGGTCCTTTAAAATAATGTGGGACAAATGCCCCGAAATGAGACCCTCGTCCCCAAAAAAGACATTTTGATCCTTCCATAAGGATTCTCTCTCAAATCTGGAAAAGTTCGAAAATTTTTAATGAGAGTCCCGTCATTAGAAAAATCAAGATAAAAATAAACAATGAAATTTGCCCACAAAAATCCTGAAAATGTCATTCTGACGGATGGAAGGGGAAAGGAGCATTTGACCCCAAAGGGCACACTAGGTACTAAAAATCCCCTTAGGGGTTTTGAATCCCGTTTCCATTCATCCCGGCTTAAGGGAATAAGTTATACCCCCCCCTGAGGTCAGCTTGGTAACCAAAGTGCGTTTTTACCCGGGAAAAAACAGGTCAGAATTTCAAGGGAAAGGGTATTGATTTTCACATTTAATTTTTTCAAGAGGATATAAATACACGGCCAAATGAACCATCTTTTTTGGCCACAAAAAAAAACCGGCACCTGGGTAAAATGGTTGATTCCCCCTTCCCCAAATGTTCCTTGATATAAGACCGCATGTAGTTCGGGTACAGAAAATTTAAAAAAAGGCGACCTTTAGGGAATTTACTACCGGCACTAATTCAATAGGCGTTTAGCCCTTGGGGGAGGAAAGGTGCAGATTTCTTTCGCTAAAACATCAGAAAAAATCAATCAAAAAAATCAGAAAATCCCGACCTGGGGGGGGCAGAAAAAAAGGAGTTTGGTATTAACAATTTTCAGCCCCCAAGGTTTACAGCCAGTTTCCAGTCCAAAAAGGTTATGAGATGTAACCAAGGGAAACCAGCACGATAATGTCATGCAATTATAAAGAACCAAAATTTGCAGCATCCTGGGATCAGGTTACCCTCATTATCCCTGGTAGAAAACTGGGGTTTATTCTCAGCCAAAGGGTAGAATCGATCCACAGTAGGGGAATAGACTTCTGTTGGGGTTATAAGGGAAACAACGTTTAAGCAAAATCATAAATCCATCAGGTTAATAGCTGCTCCAGAATCAATGAAAGCCTGAGCAGAAAATAGGAGGACAGAGAGCATTCAGAGTGACGTTAATAAAAACTTAGTTGAACACTACCAAGACAAACTGAGCGTGCAAAACGTCTTCCCGCTTAGGGCAGACTGAAATAGCATGAGGGCATCACCACAGTAGAAAACATAACCATTGCGCTTTCGAAACTCATGACGCTGTGCCCCAGACACCACTCTATCACACTGCTGGGTTCAGAAGCTGGTTCACAAGGCAACACCATTCCCGCATACTTCTCCGCTCACGCAAACGTCTGTCAATTTGAATCGTAATTGACATAGAATCATTGAGACCAGAGGGCACAGGGAATCCCACATAACATCCTTTACATTATCTGACAGACCTTCCGGGAAAAGGGTGCCAAAGCGTCGTCATTCCATTTGGTCAGGACTGCCCACCTACGGAATCTCTGACAGTATAACTCAGCGTCATAGGCCCTGATTTAATGCCAACAAGGCTTTTTCAGCTTGATCAGTGACATTAGGCTCATCGTACAATAACCCCAAAGCCTGGAAAAATGCATCAACATCACTCAAAACAGGATCCCCAGGTGTAGGGAAAAAGCCCCAATCCTGGGATCGGCGGCGCAGGAGAGAGATGATAATTTGAACGCTGCGCTGCGTTCCCTGAGGACTTAGATTTTAAGGCAAAAAACAATTTACAATTATTTTTGAATTCTGAAACTTAGCTCGACCCAAAAAACAAATCTGGCATGGGGATCTAGGTTCCTAGGATCCTAGGTTCCCACAACAGGCAACCTGCAAGTTGCGCAATACTCTGAACCTCAGTGGCAGCTGATCCACCGCCAGGACAACCGTGCAAACTCCATTGAGAGAAAAGATCCTCCCCAGCCCCAGAGATACAGAGGGAAAAAATTTTTTAGGACGGGGTGATACTGTTATGTTTCGGTAGCTGAGGAGTGCAGGTAAAAAGGCAATACACCAGAGCAGTTGGAATCTATGAGATTGCAGTACCCTGACTAACCACCACAACTAGAGGCAGCGTGGAGCGTTCCTGCGTTGGGTCCTAGACGCCTGTCACAGCCTGAGAAACTAACTACACCTAAAGATAGAAACAGGAAAGCTATCTGCCCCGGAGCAGAACCCCAAAGATAATAGAAAGCCCCCAAACAAGTAATGGCGTTAGACAGAAGAAATACTGACACAGAAAGAAAATAGTATGAGCAACGCTGGGGCCCAAACTAACTAAATAGAAAAGGATAGGAAGGGTACTTACTGCAATCCCAGAAAACCCTGAAAGCACCAACTTACTAATTTCAAATTCACTGAGATCACACGACCTCTCCACCTAAATTAGTTCTTGGTGTAACAAAATCAAAACAGCAGCACTGAAAAAAACTGGAAAAAGCAAAAAAGTACAAACATCAGTGGCTGAACTAAACTGAGAGGGCAAAAGCCCCGGGGGACCAGAAGGCCCCACAGAAGTGCAGGACAAAATGCAAAAATATAGCACAAAACAAAAAGAAGAAAATGTCTTATCTGTTAGCAGGAGATGCAGACACGGACACAGCAGGCTACAAGGGAAACAGGAATGAAGGATTCAGACCGAACAATTGATCACCGGCAACCCTGATGGGAAGGTGACTCCCTTATATAAGACCAGTCAGTAACACCTGATTCCCAGTCTCACAATCTTCACTGAACAGACCGTACCGCTTGTAACCACCAGAGGGAGTCTCTGTCAGAAAACTATCTCAAACCCATTCACAACAACCATCTGTAAAAAGCCGAATTTGAAAGACAATGTCTTCTACAATGGATAATCATCCAAAACACACGTGTGATGCTGAGTCACTTCCCATGGGCCAGCCATGAGTTGGGATAGTCAAGGAATCTGAGGTCAGAAGCCAGGAGGTTACATCATAACAGAGGAAGAGACAAAGGTGTAGGTCGAGGTCAAAATACCAGGAAAATAGTGGAATGGATCAAGGGGTTAAGAATGGGATGGCAGAACAAGGTTCAACATCAGGCAATGAAAGATCAACAAGCAGAACATTAAAGCACGAGAGACAAACCCACTTAGCTGAATGTATGTCTCGTATGAGGTCTGGGGACTAACAGCCCAGTTAATTTGCGGAGCAATCACCTGAGACATTGAACTCCTGGAAATAGCGCACCTCCCAGTCTCAGATTGGACAGGCCTAGCTGTAATCAAAAGTACTGGCAGCTTAAGCACGCCCCTGTGCCAGATTAAAACAGCTGAGCCATCGTAACTGCATCCCAGAACACTGAGGGGTGGAACACGTCAAAATCCACAATAGGCTACCTCAAAAGGCACAAGATGATTGTTTTACAATGGCCTCACAGTCCCCCTGATGTGAACATCATTGAAAATCTGTGGCTAGACCTCAAAATATGGGTTTGCATGCAAGACGACCCAGGAATCTACAAAAACTGAAAGAATTTTCCAAGGAGGAATGGATGAAAATCCCTCAAATAAGAATTGAAATACTCTTGTCTGGCTACAAAAAGCACTTACAAGCTGTGATACTTTCAAAGGGGGAGCTACTAGGTCTAACTGTCATGATCCAGGACGGGGTTTTGTCTTTGTCCGTCCTGGTCAGACTGGGGTTAATGGTTTCAGCCTCTCTTGGCAGAGGGCGGCTATTTAGTTGCCAATTTAACCTAGGTTTGGTGTCAGTTATACTCTTGCCTCGGGCTTAGTTAGTTGACCTCTGTGTGCCTGTCCCTTGTGCCTGATCTTGTTGCTTGTTTGGTTTTGACCAGTCTGTCTCTTCGTTGTGAGTTTGTCTAAGGTCTTGGTACTGTGTATTTGCCCGTTCTGGTTTTCGTCCCTTGGCTACGTTCTGATTCCCCTCTGCCTGCTCCTCTTGTACTACGTTGCTCCTCTGTGTATGACCGGGCTATCCTGGTCGATCCATTTTGTCTATCCCCCTTGGTAACATTGTCCGTAGTTACCCTTCTAGGATTTTTTCCTTCTGTTCCTAGCTCTCGGAGCTTAGGCCACGCCCCCAGAAGTCAGGTGCTTCAGGTCCTGTTTGGTCTGAAACAATCTCTCTCTGCTCCTGCTTTCTCTGAGAGACCTGTGGCCGGCTCGCCCCTTGGCAGTCACGTGCTTCAGGTCCTGTTAGTCTGAAGCACGCATTTCATCGATGCTGCCCCGCTCCACAGGTATCTTTGAGTGGAGTCTGTCTTACTCAGGACACGCGCACGGGCTCAGTGGGAAATGTGCAGTGCGGTGTTCGTGATACTAACATGCAGGGTGTCCAATATTTTCATCGGCCTATTTTACATTTTGTAATTTTTAAAATGTAAAACATAAAAATATATATATTATTTACATAAAATGCAAAGGAAATGTGTCATCTACAGTGGGGGAAATAAGTATTTGATCCCTTGCTGATTTTGTAAGTTTGCCCACTGATAAGACATGAACAGTCTATAATTTTAAGGGTAGGTTAATTTTAACATTGAGAGATGAATATCAAAAATAAAAATCTAGAAAAATCAATTGTATAAATTATATAAATTTATTTGCATTTTGCTGGGGAAAAAAGTGTTTGACCCCTTTGGCAAACAAGACCTAATACTTGGTAGCAAAAACCCTTGTTGGCAAGCACAGCAGTCAGACATTTTTTCTAGTTGATGATGAGGTTTTCGCACTGTCAGAAGGATTTTGGTCCATCCTCTTTGCAGATCATCTCTAAATCATTAAGATTTTGAGGCTGTCGCTTGGCAACTCGGAGCTTCAACTCACTCATAGGTTTTAAGGGATTAAGGTCTGGAGACTTGTTAGGCCACTCCATGACCTTTTAATGTGCTTCTCTTTGAGCCACTCTTGTTGCTTGGCTGTATGTTTTGGGTCATTGTCTTGCTGGAAGACCCAGCACGACCCATTTTTGCCCATTTTTAATGGAGGGAAGTAGGTTGTCACTCAGGATTTTACGGTACATGGCTCCATTATTCTCCTATTGATGCGGTGAAGTAGTCCTGTGCCCTTAGCAGAGAAACACTCCCAAAACATAATGTTTCCACCTCATGGATGACAGTGGGGACTGTGTCTTTGAGTCATAGACAGCATTTCTTTTCCTCCAAATTACGGCGAGTTGAGTTAATGCTAAAGAGCTCAATTTTTGTCTCATCTGACCACAGCACCTTCTCCCAATCACTCACAGAATCATCCAGGTGTTCATTGGCAAACTTCAGATGGGCCTGCACATGTGCTTCTTGAGCAGAGGGACCTTGCGGGCACTGCAGGATTTTTAAACCTGTGTGCGTAATGTGTTACCAATGGTTTTCTGGTGACTGTGATCCCAGCTGCTTGAGATCATTAACAAGTTTCCCCCGTGTAGTTTTAGGCTGATCTCTCATCTTCCTCATGATCACAGATTCCCCATAGGTGAGATTTTGCATGGTACCGCAGATGGATGTTGATTGACAGTCATTTTGTATTTCTTTCATTTTTTTACTATTGCACAACAGTTGTCTCCTCCTCACCCAGCGTCTTACTTATGGTTTTGTTGCCAATCCAGCTTTGTGCAGGTCTATGATCTTGTCCCTGAGATTGTTATAAAGCTCTTTGGTCTTGCCTGTATTGACAGCTGTATTTAATGCAGGTAATGAGTTGATTAGGAGCATCTTACTGGTCTGTAGGAGCCAGAACTCTTAATTGTTGGTAGGGGATCAAATACTTATTTCCACTGCAAAATGCAAATAAATTTATATTAATTTATACAATGTGATTTTCTTGGATTTTATTTTTGATTTTCTATCTCTCAATGTTACAATTAACCTAGGTTAAAATTATAGACTGTTCATGTCTTTTGTCAGTGGGCAAACTTACAAAAATTTAGCGAGGGATCAAATACTTATTTCCCCCACTGTATAACTTTAGTCCTTTTAGAGATCATTCACCTTCAACTTGCTTAATGTTCACAATAACAGTAATTTTGACCAGGGGCGCCCAAACTTTTACATGCCATTGTTCGAACTAATGAATATATATTCTCTGAAACGCCAGTGCATTTCAGGGAAAAATTATACCTGGCTACAAACCGTATAGGCAATATCTGATACATGCTGCCTGCTATTTGGCTGACTCAGGTGTTAATTTAACCTAATCTCAAATAACAATGTGATATCCATTAATGTCATAGTTCACTGCTAGTGATGAGCGAGTATACTCGTTGCTGGGTGGTCTCCGAGTTTTGGAAGTGCTCGGAGATTTATTTTCTGTTGCAGCAGCTGCATGATTTATGGCTGCTAGACCGCTTGAATACATGTGAGGAATGTCTGTTTCTTAAGGATCCCCACATGTATTCAGGCTGTCAAAATAGCCGCAAAATCATGCAGCAACGGCAACAGAAACTAAATCTCCGGCACTTCCAAATACTCGGAGATCACCCGAGCGTGCTCGGGAAAACCCGATCAATGAGTATACTCGCTCATCACTATTCATGCCTTTTTGAGTGATAAAGGGTAGATTTAAACCTGGTGAATCTGTTGACAGGTTCTGTTGCTTTCCCACTTATCTAAAGAATTCAGATGGTTGGTACTGATTTTCAGATACATAAACTTCAGCAAAAAAAATGTACTACATGTGAATATCCCATTATGGTTACAGTTCATGACATTGTGTTTTTTCTCACCTAAACATTAAGGCTATGAGTCTTCCTTCACCTTCTCTGTTTCTCATTGACAGCTGTCATACTAGCATCAATGTCACAGAGGCGGCTTCATGTTGTTTTACTAGGTTGCTATGATAAGTGTAGTTCGGCCTTTCTAGTTCACATCATCTTCCATTAATGGACTCTCCATGCCAGATAATGTTTTTATGCTTTGAGGACAGGCAGTAAAATGTGTTTCTGGAACTGTCCCAACTAACAACAGAAGAGACCCATGGCGGAAGCTTATGATAGTTGTGAACATAATTTCTAAAGCAAATTCCCCTTTCTGGGAGCAGTACCAAACTGTCAATGCCAACTTTAGAATCTCATAATGAAATTTCCTATAAAATATCTATGATTTCATCTTGTAGATCAACATATAAATATGATCTCAGCTTTAATGTGTATTCCAAGGTGTCTTGAAAAATACTTGGCTCATGTAGTATTTCTGCATACATTGCACAAGGGCAGAGCTAACTTTGGCCTTCAGGAGACATCATATTTTTTTCTTTTTCGGTTTCCTGAATTTCTAGACACATAATTGTTTTATTCATTCATTGACGTCGCTATATGAAGTCTTTTTTTGAGCTTTTCCAGATTTTTTTGTGGTATTATCTTGTGCTATAAATAACATTTTATTTTATCTAATGTATATTGCCTATATTTTTTTCTGGAATGCAATGAAATAAATTTACTGTACTGGTTGTAAGAATTTAGGGATCCCCAATATCTGTAGGCTGTTTATTTTTTTAAAGGTTTTACTTACGCTAATTGAAAAACTGTTTTAAAAAATATTTTCCTTTTATTTTCTTTCACAACACTTTTTGTTTACCATTTATTTTATAAAGCTTTTTTTTTCTATTACGGTATATAGATTTTTTTTATTAGACTGCTTTGAAATAGCAATGTGTTCCAAACATTTAAGACTCTGCATATAAAGCACGTAGTCAGTGGGTACAGGTAAAGGGTTTGTCTGAGACTTTTATATTAATGGTCTTTCCTTAGGATAGGTCATCAATATTTGATCGGTGGGGATGTGACATCCGGCACCCCTGTAGATCAGTTGCTCCTTGTTCTGGCATTGGTCAGATGTGCTCAGTTGCGGAGCTGCACAAGACAGCTTTGTTAATTGTATGGTGGTCAAGGCCAGTACAGCACATCTGCTCCCTATTCTCATTAATATTCTGTCACCAGATGTCAGCAATTTCTGAAACCTACTGAACAGATCCAAACTAGTGATGAGCAACCATGCTTGGATAAGGTGTTATTGGAGCATGCTCAGGTGCTAACGAGTGACTTCGGTGTGCTCGAAAAATATGTTCGAGTCCCGCGGCTGCATGTCTCACGGCTGTTCGACAACTACAGCACATTCAGGGATTCCCTGTTTTTTAGGCAATGTCTTCATGTGTTGTAGCCGAGCAGCCCGAGACATGGAGCCGCGGGGACTAGAATACATTATTTGAGCATGTCGAAGACATTCGGTTAGCACCCAAGCATGCTCCGATAACACTTTATCCAGGCATGTTCGCTCATTACTAACTCAGACCCAAGGAAAATTATTTGTCCCAGTGGCCAAAGCTGAGCAGACAAGTCACTGCTGTGCATCTATTCTAAATTCCAATGGAAAAAATAAGAGCAAATGAAAAATGAGGCTATAAAAGTCCACACTTTCCATCCTGCCACCCTAGGCATGTGCCTCCCAGAACCTCATTGTTAATATGGCCCTGTATATAATTGCATTTAAATGCTCATCTATAGTCTTTTCTTTACTTCTTCTCATTTTGTATAATTCCCTTAGCAGATACAATTTATATTTTAGATTAGATCCATCTTGTATCTATCTTGTATGTGAGAAAGACACTTTCGAACATGAGAAATGCACCTCTGAAGCCGGGAAGCGTACCCTTGGCTTCAGAGGAGAAATGATGTGGATGAAGAAAGCCATATGCTGAGATTTGCAGGGTGTTGGCGATGACATTGGCTCTTGCAAATCATGTTATCAGGTGCATAGGTGTGTAATTACATACTGTGAGAACCAACTAGTCTGGGGAAAAGAATGCCCCATCGAATAGTCAGAAGCCTAATTAGCATACGAGATGCAAAGTTTTAAAACCTTTTTTTAAACATGGGTCTAGGTGTTAAACTCTATATAGGGCTGGTTAGGCAGAGTATTTAGCAACAAATATTCTAATGTTGGTGGGCTGGAGGGCATGGGGGACCTGTCAGAATCCTGTAACATTGTATATTCTTTCATGTTTGCAATGTAAATTCAGTTACTTGTGTTTCACCCATCACTTTATAAAGAGAACCCATCGCCCAAAAATTACCCACTAAATAAAACACGTGTTAAAATATATTTTAAAACTTTTTTACGAATGTTTTTTCTTAGATAGCACAATCTATATTAGCAATAAAAATAGAAACCTTGCAATTTTAACACTGACTATTGGAGCTTTTAGATGTAACCTCGGTTGTTTCAGAAAACAAAACATGTACCTTAGAATATTGTTAAGATCCCTAGCTTTTGTATTGAAGTGTCTAATGAGCATGTGCGAAGGGCATTGTTAAAGGAGGGGGAACTGATTCAGCTGTGACATTGCCTATTGTAATTTGTGGATACTTTTTTATGCTATCAGCTGTGTATAAAGGGGTTACTTGTCATTATAACCCTACCTCTACTAGTAAGTAAACTCTTCCTAAAAACACAAGAAGTATAGGTCTAAAGAAGCCGCAGTGGCCAGTATGAAAATTACAAAATTGCTAATTTTATTTACAAATTTTCAAATAAATATCGTAAAATGACAAAATAACATTGTCATATTTTTAAATACATGTAGCACAAAAAAAAGGATTTAAACAATTGGTCATTTTCTGATGATAGCTTCCTTTTAACAAATAATACAGTAGAATAAGATTACACATTTGTCACATTTGAAATTGAAAAAGGCCAGGGGCTTTATACAAAAAAGGTTTGAGGGCAGAAAATTGCAGAGTTGCCGAAAAATGTTGTGACTTTTACCATTTTCACACCAGTTTTAATCAGCTTCTGTTAGGCTCTCTCATCTGCACTGCTCCCCTGCAACTGCACTCCGCACTTTAATTTTGATTGATGTCACGTTTTACTATGGAATAAAATTACACATCAAGAAGGATCTGATTGAGTGCTCCAATTCTTTAAATTTCTTAGGTTTTACCTATGATACCTATGTGAGTGCACCACTCTATAGAGATCCTAAAGAGGAATATTGAGGTGTGAACCAGTGAACATTGCTTATTTTCAGCAACTGGTGCCTAATTCTCTTTTTACAAATTCTTTAAGTGGAGTGTGCATCCTAATGTGTTTGGCATATGTTATTCCTGCATGCCCCTCTTTGTGTTTGGCTCAATTGTAATGAAATGGGGCCATAGTATCCTCTTGTGAACTTATTAATTTAACCCCTGCATGTCCAAAGCTTGGTTTAACCATAATATCACATTGTTTCGATCATATGCTTCTCTATTACACACATGGTCAAAATTGATGGTTCACCTCGTTTAATGACGGAAAAACCCGCAATGGTCACAGAAATAACTTGAATGTGACAAAAGTAATAATAAATCAAAAATCTATGAAAATGAACAAATAAAAGTCATACATTGCTGTTCAACCATGCTTCCACAGAAATAAAAAAATAAAATAAAACTCATGAAATAGGCCTGGACAGAAATGATGGTACCCCTGAAAATAATGTGTTAAAAGGGACATGTTAAATCAAGGTATGTCCACTACTTAGCATCACAGGTATCTACAATCTTGGAATCAGTGAGTGGGCCTGTATAGAGGGCTACAGATACTCACTGTGCTGTTTGGTGACATGGTGTGTATTACACTCAACATGGAACAGAGGAAGCGAAGGAAAGAGTTGTCTCAGGAGACTAGAAAGAAAATTATAGACAAATATGTTAAAGGTAAAATTTATAAGACCATCTCCAAGCAGCTTGATGTTCCTGTGACTACAGTTGCACATATTATTCAGAAATTTAAGCTCCATGGGACTGTAGCCAAACTCCCTGGACGTGGCCGCAGGAGGAAAATTGATGATAAATCAAAGAGATGGATAATACGAATGGTATCAAAAGAGCCCAGAAAAACTTCTAAACAGAATAAAGGTGTACTTCTGTTATGGAAATTTAATTAGGATGAATTTATCCTTCCGTGTTTGCTGCTTGCTTTTCCAAATCTCTATTTAATATCTTTTTGAGCGCTCAGAACGAAATGAAAACTGTCCACACGGGAGTGTCAGTATAACAGTTCGTCAAAGACATACATTTATTATTCATTCAAGGTTTTATACGTTTACAAAAAGGGGCTGGTTAGTCAATTAACATACAATTAAAAGCTGCTAGATTATTGGCTGTTCTAGTGTAAATATGATATTTATGATAATCATAATAAAAGAGCTGAAGTTGCAGAATTATTGTTTTATATTCTTTTGACCTAGTTGTCTTGCATGACTATAAGGTAAACAAAAGATATCTAATAAGACTCCATGTACTTGTTCCTTATGAAGGCCTTATGAAGGCCAGATTTGTTTAAAATGACTGATTATAGCTGGCATGAGCACAGGATTTTTAGCAAGTGAGATCTATCTAACTGTGAACTGTGAATACATATATGTGAATATACTTTGAATTTATGGAATACATATATATTTCCATGACAGTCCCCCTTAGATACCACTTGCCCTAAAAACCTGCTCCTGGCCCAAAGCGCTGCAACTCTTTTGTGCTGCCGGTGTCACGCTGTCTCTGTATACAGGAGGACCGGGGTCTATGCTGACCCTAAGCTGGGGTCCTGACTAATCCCTCTACCTGGAGGTACTGTTGATGGTACAGAGGTCCAGGCCGCCAGCGTAACCCTATCTCCTGTGAATCCCTAACCACTGTAATCTAGTCCTGAGAAGGACCCTGATTACCACCACAGGGAACAGGAAGGTAACTGCCTTCACACACAGTATAAGACGAACGAGACAGTACAAGGGATAAAATAAAAGACCACCTTGCATACAAAACAATCACTACAGAGGGAACACCAACGGGTAAGGAGATAAATAATAAAGCGAGGAGAGGAGAAAACCACAACAGGTATTCTTAGCTTTAGACTTCTCAATACGATCCGCTCTGCTGGTCTGCATGAATGCTTTCACCGACACTTCCCCAGCAGACAGGCAGGTATATGAAGGAAACCAATTACCACAACATTAATTGCAGCTGAGCGAGGCTGGTCTAGCCCAGCACAGAGAGAGGAAGAATTAACACCCAGCACCAGAAACTCAGCTGTGAGAAGTCAGAGTGTGCAATCGCGACGATCTTCGCAGCGACACACCCGTGACAGTACCCCCCCTTCTACGAGGGGCCTCCGGATCCTCAGGGCCGGGTTTATCTGGGTGAGTAGTATGGAAGGCCCGAACCAATCGGTCTGCGTTAATATCCGACGCAGAAACCCACGTCCTCTCCTCAGGACCATACCCCCTCCAATGAACAAGGTACTGAAGGGACCGGCGATTCAGACGTGAATCGATGACTCTCGACACCTGGAACTCCAAGTTACCATTGACCACCACAGGAGGAGGAGGTAAAGGTGAAGGTATCACCGGCGCCACATACCTCTTAAGCAACGATCTGTGGAACACATTATGAATTCTAAATGTAGGAGGGAGGTCAAGACGGAATGCAACCAGATTAATTATAGCACTGATCTTGTATGGCCCGATGAACCTGGGACCCAGTTTTCAGGAGGGAACCTTAAGTTTTATATTTTTGGTAGACAACCATACCAGATCGTTCACACTTAGGTCCGGACCAGACACTCTCCTATCAGCCATACGTTTGTATCGGTTCCCCATAGTACTCAGATTATTCAGCACTCCTCTCCACACAGAAGCAAGTGACGACGAAAATCGTTCCTCCTCAGGAACCCCAGAAGAGCCCCCCCTATTGAAAGTACAAAACTGGGGGTGAAAACCATATGCCCCAAAAAGCAGGGACTTACCAGTGGAGTCGCTCCGCTATTATTTAGAGCAAATTCCGCCAGAGGCAAGAAAGAAGCCCAGTCCTCCTGGTTCTCTGACACAAAACATCGGAGATATGTCTCCAAGCTCTGGTTCAGACGCTCTGTCTGACCATTGGTCTGCGGGTGAAAAGCCAATGAAAATGACAACTGCATCCCCCGCCGTGTACAAAATGCTTTCCAGAATTTGGACACAAACTGAGACCCCCGATCCGACACCACATCGGAGGGTACCCGTGAAGCCTTACAATCTCCCCAATAAACACCTGCGCAAGAGTTTTAGCATTAGGAAGAGCAGGAAGAGCGATAAAATGTGCCATCTTGCTGAACCTGTCCACTACAACGAGTATGACTGTTTTACCCGAAGATGGCGGGAGGTCCGTAATGGAGTCCATAGACAGATGAGTCCACGGACGCTCCGGGATCTTCAAAGGTAAGAGGGTCCCCGACGGACGGGTATGTGGGGTCTTAGAGCGCGCACAAACTCGCAGGACGCGACAAAAGTTACCACCTCCTCATGTAAGTTAGGCCACCAAAACCGACGCGAGAGGAGATCCTCAGTTGCTTTACTCCCTGGGTGTCCTGCCAAAGCTGAATTATGGTGTGCCTCGATCACCTTTTGTCGCAACTGATTTGGAACAAACAGTCTCCCTGGAGGTCCTACAGGGGCGTCCCCTGAGCCTCCAATACCTCCTCCTCAAGCTCAGAGCATACTGCCGACACCACCACCCCCTCCTGAAGGACCGGAACCGGGTCCTCCGTATTCCCAGCCCCTGGGAAACAGCGAGATAAGGCATCCGCCTTAACATTTTTTGAGCCAGGACGATAAGTGACGACAAAATTAAACCTGGTAAAAAACAACGACCACCTAGCTTGTCTGGGATTCAGACGTTTAGCAGGTTTTTTTATAGCAGGTTTTTGTGATCGGTAATGACGGTGACCGGGTGGACTGCCCCCTCCAAAAAATGACGCCACTCCTCAAAAGCCAACTTAATGGCCAAGAGTTCCCTATTGCCGACATCATAATTCCTCTCAGCGGACGACAATTTTTTAGAGAAGAAGGCGCACGGATGCCATTTACCAGGGGACGAACCTTGTGACAATACTGCTCCCACCCCTACCTCGGAAGCGTCCACCTCAACAATGAACGGCTGTGACGCATCAGGTTGAATAAGTATGGGTGCTGAAGCAAAACATTTTTTCAAAGAGGAAAACGCTTGACAAGCCTTGTCAGACCACTTTGAAAAATCCGTCCCTTTTTTAGTCATGTCTGTGAGAGGTTTAACTATGGACGAAAAATTACGAATGAATTTCCGGTAGTAGTTAGCAAACCCCAGGAAACGTTGTAATGCCTTAAGATCCTCTGGCAGATCCCACTCAAGAACTGCCCGCACTTTCCCGGGGTCCATACGAAAACCGGATGCTGACACCAGAAACCCTAAAAACTGAAGTTCCTGTACGGCGAACACACACTTCTCCCATTTGGCGTACAGTTTATTCTCCCGCAAGATCTGTAACACCTGCCTAACATGCTCCTGATGAGACACAAGATCTGGCGAGTAAATTAGGATATCATCCAGATATATGACCACAAACTGTCCCATTAGGTGGCGAAAGATGTCATTTACAAAGTGTTGAAACACCGCCGGGGCAATACTCAGACCAAATGGCATGACAAGGTTCTCATAATGCCCCTCCGGAGTGTTAAACGCCGTCTTCCACTCATCCCCTCCTTCATCCTAATCAGATTGTACGCCCCCTGAGATCCAACTTAGAGAACCATTTGGCACTCACGATCTGATTGAAGAGATCGGGAATAAGTGGGAGCGGATACGGATCTCGGACCGTAATCCGATTAAGCTCACGGAAATCCAGGCAAGGGCGTAGGCCTCCATCTTTTTTCTTCACAAAGAAGAACCCGCGGCCACCGGGGAAGATGAAGGTCTAATATGCCCCTTAGCCAGACTCTCTGAAATATAATCCTTCATGGCCTGTCTCTCAGGACCAGAAAGGTTATACAACCTAGATTTCGGTAACTTGGCCCAGGGAGCAAGTTAACAGAACAGTCATACTCGCGATGAGGAGGTAGTTCTTGACACCCTTTTTCCGAGAATACATCCTCAAAGTCCACCAGAAATGGAGGTAAGGCCCTAGGAGCGACCGCACCAATGACCGTATTCATGCAGTTTTTATTACAGAAATCGCTCCATTGGGTTATCTCTCTGGATTGCCAATTAATAACTGGGTTATGCTTAGTTAGCCAAGGCAGGCCCAGCACTATAGGAGTGGGAAGACCCTCCAACACATAACAAGACAACAGTTCTTTATGTAGCGCCCCCACTTGAAGATCTATGTTATGCACTGCTTGCACAATACTTCCCTGACCGAGAGGTCTGGCGTCGATCGAGAATATGGGGACGGGTTTAGCCAACCTGTTATGTTTCGGTAGCTGAGGAGTGCAGGTAAAAAAGGCAATACACCAGAGAAGTTGGAATCTATGAGATTGCAGTACCCTGACTAACCACCACAACTAGAGGCAGCCGTGGAGCGTTCCTACGTTGGTCCTAGACGCCTCGTCACAGCCTGAGAAACTAACTACACCTAAAGATAGAAAGAGGAAAGCTATCTGCCCCGGAGCAGATCCCCAAAGAACATAGAAAGCCCCCAAACATGTAATGGCGGTTAGACAAGATGAAATACTGACACAGACAGAAAATAGTATGAGCAAACGTTGGGGCCCAAACTACCTAAATAGAAAAGGATAGGAAGGGCACTTACTGCAATCCCAAAAAACCCTGAAAGCACCAACTCTACTAATTTCAAAATCACCTGAGATCACACGACCTCTACCACCTAAATTAGTTGTAAGGTTCTTTGTCTCTTTTGACATGTTCCTTGAAACTCAGTTTTCCGTCGGCCATTTTGCTTTCTGTCTTGCTGCAGCTATCTTGCCCTCAGTTAATATGGAGGTTCCAGCTTTCATGTTCCCGCCCTGATTCTCTCCTCTTGCTTCTTAAGCAGCCTCAGCTGAACAATCAGTGCTCCTGAATCAAGCTTCAGTCAGCCTGTGACTTGACTCCTGGAAACCTAGGATTTTGGACTCCAGCTATTTCCTACTGAGGAACTTTGGAACACTTTTGGACTCTGGAAACCTGCTGTCTGGTGAATCCATGTTTGCAGAGGAATTACGGTACAGAGAAGAGATCCTGAACCTGCTTTGGAGAGTTATTGTAGAGCTTGAAGTTACTCTGGCCTGCTGTGTCTCCTGTCGCTGTTCCTGCAAACTGTGTGAACTTTTCAGCATGCTTGTATGAAGTAATACAAGTCATTTCATATCAACCTGTGTCTCCTGTGTTTCCTCGCACCCAAGCACAAGACGCTATAGGAACTGTACACTATACATGACAAGATTCAGGAGCCAATGTTTAGTGTCTGCTGGGTCTGGGAAAGCCGTGTCTGCTGTGACTGTGGATATCAGATGTCCGTTTAATACCTTCTGTGATGACAGTGGTTGTGACTAGTGTTGAGCGATACGATAATGCAAATATCGGCTATCGGCCGATATTAGCTCTATCGGCCTTTCGATAATTCGTTTCGATATTTTCGTCTTATCGAATACCGGAATCGGATTTGTCACTGTCACTGTGAGTGTCCGTCGGTCGGGTCTGTCAGGAGTCAGCGGCACTTACCTGGCAGAAGATCTCCGGTGGTCACGTCCTGGACTGCTTGATGGCCGCCATTATCTTCTCCCTGGCGGTCACATGCAGTTTTTCGCGATAACTGCAGTGACTGCAGGGTAATCCCGGCCGTAAAGCAGTCAGTCCGATGACGTCACCGCCGGGGAAGCAGGTAATCAGCTGTGCTGCGCCGGGATGACAGGCTCTGCCTGTCATTCTGATGTAGCAGAGCTGGATCGTCGTGGGACCCTCGTTACTATGGACTGCGTCGGTCAGGTGGTATACTTTTTTTTTTTTTTCATTTTTTTACAGGAGATCGATGGCGTCGCAGGATGAGACAGTAATAAAAGAAATGAAAACTGTGTTTTTTTTTTTTTTATTAAATTAAAAAACTTTTTTAGGAACATTCACCCGTCCGGGTACATAAACAATTTAACTATTTACATACAGGGACCCTGTCCGGGTTATTTAGACTTCTTTGGCTGGCCTCTTCCAGGTACCACCTGGTACTCTTCTTGAGATTGCCAAACATCCGAGGCACCAAGGACCACCAGGACCTGATGACGTCGTGTGGCCTGTACAGTGACGTCGTGACCCGCTATCTGGGTCTGTGTGGCCACCTCTTTCATCTCCCTCCGGGTCTGGAACCCTATGTCCCGGACTGTACGAACCCCAGGGTGACTAACAGGCGCCGGGTACGGGCCAGCTATACTTATCATGTCCATAGCTGGGGCTGCTGAGGAGACCACTGAGGGAGGCTGGGGAGATTTACGGCGTGGGGTGGGCACTTTTGCAGAGGCCTGGATGTGGGAGGCTGAAGGCTTCGAGGGTCTCACAGGTTCCTCACACACTGGGGAGTAGGGGTCGCACCTGGTAACATTTAGGGCGTACCACCCATTGTAACCCCAGTGTAATGTATGTAGTACAGTTCATATAGCGTCTTGTGCTTGGGTGCGATGAAAATACATGAGACACAGGTTTGATATAGAAGGTCTTGTATTACTTCATACAAGTGGCAAAAATAGTCACACAGTTTGCAGATACAGAAGCAGGAGACACAGCAGGCCAGAGTAACTTAAGCTCAGCAATCACTCTCCACAACAGGTTCAGGATCTTCTTCTCTGTTACCGTAAGTCCATGCAAACGTGGGTCTTTCAAAGAGCAGGGTTCAGAGTCCACAAGTGCTTCAGAGTTCCTCAGTAGGAATAGCTGGAGTACAAGGTCCAAGGCTTTAGGAGTCAGGTCACAGGTTCACTGCAGGCTAGATTCTGAAGCACTGATTGCTCAGCTGTGGCTGCTTAAGAAGCAAAAGGAGAGAATCAGGGCGGGAACATGCAAGCTGGAAACTCCATTTTGACTGAGGGCAAGATAGCTGCAGCAAGACAGAAAGTAAAATGGCCGACGAACAAACCGAGCTTCAGGAACATGTACACAGAACCTTACATTACTCCCCCTTAGGGACAACCTCCGGATGACCTCAGGCCAGGCTTGTGTGGGTACCTCTGATGAAACTGACGGAGCAAGCGAGGAGCATTAACGTTATTGACTGGTTCCCATGAGTTGTCCTCCACTGGGTAGCCCTGCCATTTAATCAGATATTGTAACTGATTTCTATACAACCTGGAATCTAAAATCCTTTCCACCACAAATTCTTCCTGACCATCGACTAGCACTGGGTCAGGGCAAGGAGAAGAACGTCCAGGAAACGTATTGGGTGTCGCAGCCTTTAGTAGGGATACATGAAAGACAGGGTGGATTCTCATAGTTCTGGGCAGTTGAAGACGACAAGCAACGGCACTTATAATTTTACTGATTTTATAGGGTCCAATGTACTTATGTCCCAACTTAGACGATGGAATCCTTAACTTAAGATTTCTGGTTGACAGCCAGACCAAGTCTCCTACCTTGAAAGCTGGTGCAGGTTTACGAAATTTATCTGCTGCTTTCTTGTACCTTTCCTGAGCCGATTCCAGATTCTCCTTTAGAAGATCCATATTCTTCTGTAAAGACGTGATTCTTTCAGCCACTGCTGGTAAAGGCGTTTCTATGGGAAATCGTGGTAGAATGTTAGGATGATAACCTAGATTAGAGTAAAAAGGAGACTGCTTAGTGGAGGCACTCTGAGAGTTGTTATACGAGAACTCAGCTAATGGAAGTAGATCCACCCAATCATCCTGTAGGTGGCAGATAAAGCAGCGGAGATACTGCTCCAGGGTTTGATTGGTTCGTTCGGTCTGTCCATTAGTCTGGGGATGAAAAGCAGAAGAAAGGTTTACTTTAATGTCCAATGCTGCACAGAAATTTTGCCAAAACCTAGAAGTGAATTGCACCCCTCGATCCGAAATAACCTCATCCGGTACTCCATGTAAGCGAAACACATCTTTAATCATCAAATCTGATGTCTGTTTTGCAGTGGGTAAGCCGACACAAGGGATAAAATGAGCTGCCTTTGTTAGACGGTCAACCACCACTAGAATGGTGTTCTTCCCTTGAGAGGTTGGTAACTCCACAATGAAGTCCATAGAAATGGATCCCCACGGGCGGGACGGGGTGGGAAGAGGCTGTAACAGACCAGTTGGTGAGGAGCGAGGTGTTTTGCATCTTGCACAGACTTCACATGAAGTGACATAGTTTAAAATATACTTCCTGCAAGTGGGCCACCAAAAGAAACGAGAGAGAAATTCCTGTGTCTTTAGAATTCCTCTATGCCCAGCTATCTTGGAATCGTGAATGAGTTGCAATACTCTCAATCTGACTGTTTCAGGAATATACAGGCGTTGTCCCTGAATCCACACACCATTCTTAAAGACAAGACTTACGTCCCTTGGGGGTTGTGCCAAAAAGGAATCCGCATGGTATGCTTCCTTGATGTCCTTAAGTAGGTCTTGATTATGAATTACTCCTAGGAATCTAGAGTCAGGAAGAATAGTCTTAGGAGGAGTAATTGGACGTGTCTCTGCTGAGTAAATCCTAGAGAGTGCATCAGCCTTTCCATTGCGCGATCCTGGTCTATAAGAAATGATAAAATTAAATTGGTTTAAGAAAAGATTCCAGCGAGCCTGGCGAGGAGTCAGGCACTTAGCCGACCTGATAAACTCAAGGTTACAATGATCTGTCAGGATGACTATTTGCTGTGCAGCTCCCTGAAGAAGGTGTCTCCATTCTTTGAAGGCGGCAATAATGGCCAACAACTCTCTATTGCCCACATCGTAGTTCCTCTCAGCCGAAGACAACTGCTGGGAAAAGAAGGCACAGGGATGCAAGACATTCTTCTCACCTGTTCTCAGAGAGTATAGCTCCAACGGCACAGTCTGAAGCATCCACCTCTATTATGAAGGCAAGCTCGGGGTTGGGATGTACTAGGATAGGTGCAGTGGTAAATTTATCTTTTAGACGGGAAAATGCTTCCTGGGCTTGGGGAGTCCAGGAGAACCTAGACTCTTTCCGGATAAGTTGGGTGATAGGTGACACTACCTCAGAGAAATTTCTAATGAAACGTCTATAGAAGTTGGCAAACCCGATGAAGCGCTGTACCTCCTTCACATTTCTAGGACTTGGCCAATCCTTGATGGCTTGGGTTTTGCTTCCATCCATACTAATTCCTTGTGTAGACAGTACATACCCAGAAATTGAATTTCGGTCCTATGGAATTCACACTTTTCAAGTTTGATGTAAAGATGATTTTGTCTTAGACGTTCCAAGACCATTCTCACATGTCCATGATGTTCCTCTGTGGAGTTAGAAAAAATTAGAATATCATCCAAATAAATTACCACGAATGTATCTAGGAGATCCCTGAAGATGTCATTCACCAAGTGTTGGAAAGTGGCTGGGGCGGTACTCAGACCAAAAGGCATAACTAGATATTCAAAGTGTCCATAGCGTGACCTGAATGCAGTCTTCCATTCATCCCCAGGTCTAATACGGACTAAGTTATAGGCCCCACGAAGATCTAGTTTAGAGAAAATTTTGGCATGTCGCACTCTCTCCAATAACTCAGGGATTAAAGGCAATGGATAACGGTTTCTAATAGTAACCTTATTGAGTTCCCTATAGTCTACGCATGGTCTCAGAGATCCATCTTTCTTCTTTACAAAGAAGATGGGTGCACCTGCAGGAGATGAAGAGGGGCGTATGAAGCCCTTGGCTAGATTTTCGTCTATGTAATCCTTTAAAGCCTTTAGCTCGGCCCCGCCAGGGGGTAGATCTTACCAAAAGGTATCTCTGCTCCAGGCAATAATTCAATTGGACAATCATATGGACGGTGAGGAGGAAGCTGGTCAGCGTTCTTCTTGTCACATAAATCCACATAGTCCTGGTATACAGCTGGTAGTTCAGGGACTGACATGGTTCCTTTAGGAACAGAGCAAGCTGAAACTTTTGGACTCATCTGTTTCTCTGGAAAGTGTAATTCCTTGGTCTCCCAGTTAATGGTAGGATTCTGAGCCTGCAGCCATGGTAGCCCTAGAATAATGGGAAAGTGGGGAGAAGAGATAAGCATAAAGGACAGTTTCTCTTGATGATCTTTACCCATAAGAACCCTCAAAGGCTCTGTTTCCTGATCCACTGGTCCAGAGGTCAGCAGGGAGCCATCCACAGTTTCCATCTGTACTGGAGTAGCCTTCTTCACTGAACGTATCCCTGTTTCAGAGCAAAGGAGACATCCATAAAATTTCCACTTGCCCCTGAGTCGATCATAGCAGAGCTAGACACCCAAGCTGAGTCAACCCAGAGTTTGATGGAAAGAAAGCAATGAGAATTGTTTTTCTTACAACTCAGCTGGGACACCGCTGAGGAAACTTGAAAAATGGCAGCGTTTACACAGTCAACGTCCTCAGAGGTAACGGAGTTTAAGTCCGAGAAATCAAGATCTGTTGCTGCAGATCTCTCTGGAGCCTGAGGCTCGGACCTGACAGATCCCCTCTCGCAACACTCACAATGAATGAGTGCTGCAGTAGTCTTACGAGAACGGCTGGGGCAGTTTATAATGAAGTGCCCTGACTTACCACAATAGAAACATAGATTTTCCTTAAAACGATGTTCCTTGCGTGCATCACTAACCCGTCGTTGTAAAGAGTCTACCTGCATGGGTTCAGGTTCAGGTTCCCGTGTAATCCTACTCAAAGGTTCCTTAGCTGGAGAGGAAGGTAGGAAAAGGTTAGTGCGATTGCTTTCGAACCATCTCTCTTGCCTGCGTTCAGTCAGACGAGTATCAATACGGATGCAGTAGTTAATAAAGTCACCTAACGCAGTGGGAGGGTCGGCACGAGCAAGTTCATCCTTAATCAGTGGAGATAACCCCTTTCGAAAAATAGATTTTTTGGCGGAACTGTCCCAGGTGGTATCAAGGGCCCATCTCCTGAAATCCAAGGCATATTCAGCTACCGAGTGCTTACCTTGGCGCAAAGCTAACATGGCTGCTTCAGCTGTTGCACCTCGATTGGGGTCATCAAACACCTGCCCCATGGCTGAAATAAAAGCATCAAGGTGATTCAAACAATCATCCTCAGTCTCAATCAGAGGGTTTGCCCACATCAAAGCCTTGTTGGTAAGCAACATAATTATAGTAAGCACCTTAGATCGTTCAGTGGGAAATTGTGAAGCATGTGCAGAAAAAAAAAGATTGCATTGATTAATAAATCCCCTGAATTTCTCACGTTCACCGCCAAAACGAAAAGGGGGCAACTTGGGAATCCCAGAACTCGGGGCTACGGCAGGAGCCTGGACTCGCTCTTCTAGAACCTCAATCCTGGCTCGCAAATCCTGGGCAGTCTGTCCAAACACTTGCAAATTGTGATTAGTGAGGTCCTGTAGGCTTTGAAAACGGGTCTTATATTCTGCAAATCTGCAAGGATATTATCAGTCACTCCGCAAAGTTCCTTTATGCGGGCCTCCATTTTCCAGATCTTTTAAGACAGGATACTGGAAGAAGAGGAGAGAAAAAAAAAACAATAGTGTTTACCTGTGGTAACACTGCAGAGAGAAAAAAAAATTAAGGGAACTGCTCACCTGGAATGGTTGTGAGAAGTCACAACCACTATCATCACAGAAAGTTCACCCGGACATCTGATATCCAAGTTACAGCAGACAAAAAAGAGAAAAGAGAAAAAAAAAAAAACAATAGTGTTTACCTGTGGTAACACTGCAGAAAAAAAAACACTTAAGGGAATTGCTCACCTGGAATGGTTGTGAGAAGTCACAACCACTGTCATCACAGAAAGTACAACCGGACATCTGATATCCACAGTACAGCAGACACAGCCTTTCCAGACCCAGCAGACACTAACGTTTTGGCTTCAGAATCTTGTAATGTATGTAGTACAGTTCATATAGCGTCTTGTGCTTGGGTGCGATGAAAATACATGGACACAGGTTTGATATAGAAGTCTTGTATTACTTCATACAAGTTGGCAAAATAGTCACACAGTTTGCAGACACAGAAGCAGGAGACACAGCAGGCCAGAGTAATCTAAGCTCAGCAATCACTCTCCACAACAGGTTCAGGATCTTCTTCTCTGTTACCGTAAGTCCATGCAAACGTGGGTCTTTCAAAGAGCAGGGTTCAGAGTCCACAAGTGCTTCAGAGTTCCTCAGTAGGAATAGCTGGAGTACAAGGTCCAAGGCTTTAGGAGTCAGGTCACAGGTTCACTGCAGGCTAGATTCTGAAGCACTGATTGCTCAGCTGTGGCTGCTTAAGAAGCAAAGGAGAGAATCAGGGCGGGAACATGCAAGCTGGAAACTCCATTTTGACTGAGGGCAAGATAGCTGCAGCAAGACAGAAAGTAAAATGGCTGACGAACAAACTGAGTTTCAGGAACATGTACACAGAACCTTACACATTGTAACCCAGTGTCGGGTGTAAGTCACCAAGTCTTCTGGCAACAGGTCCCTCCCCGGGTGTCCTTCTGGGAGGTGAGCCTCAACGTCCCGCCGGGTCACAAAGACTTCTAAATAAAGTCCAGGCTCCTTGATGAAGCCCCAACCACCTTTCAATTTAAAGCTCCGTACTGCACCCTTACGCCGCGGCTCACTCAGGGTTCCTTTATCCTTTCTCATCCGGTCCTTATCTGCCCGGTCCTTCTCCAGGTGACATTGGCGAAGTTTTAGGGTTTCTCGCTGCTCCCTTTGTCGCTCTGCTTCCCGCTCCCAACGTCTCCACTCTTCCTCCTGACGCCGGTTGTAATTCTCCTCCACCAGCTGCTCCATGTCTCCACCACTCCACTGCAGCTTACAGTGTCCGGTTTGCGGCAGCTCTCCTGTCGCCCCCTAGTCCTGGCGGCGCTCCCCTGCGGAGGAAGCAGACGGCTCTAAATCAGATGACAGTCGGGGCTCCGGTACAGGCAGGTAGTGCTCTGGTGCCTGCGCGGCCTTCTCCATGAGGACGGGTGTCGCTACTTCTGTCTCAGCGACGGGGGCAGACAGCGGGATCTGGGGTGCTGCTGACGGTGCTGCGGTTTTTGCAGGAACGGGTGCCTCCACTGCGACAACGTCAACCGGATCACATTGCAAGGACTCCTCTACTAGAACGGGTGCCTCACCTTCCGGTACAGACACTTCAGGTAAGAGGGATTGGCGCCGCTCCAAGTTTATTTTTAGGGCACGCCAGCTGGCTTCCATCCTGGCGACCTCCTCCCGGTGCCGGGCCAGGCCTCTTAGGGTATCCGCCGCTTCTTGCAGCGTAGGAGGGTTTACAGGCCGGGTGCCCAACGGTGATTCTGTGGCGATCGGTTCGCTTCCGTGGGGGGAGAGCTCTGACTGCTCCATCCCTTCCCACTTCTGCTCGTCGTGTCCATTAGCCATCTCTGCCAAGTCACATGTGTCATTAGCATCTGGAGAGGGCCCCTCTTTTGTAGTGAGGCAGGACCTTCGTGTTAGTTTCCGCACACTGAGGAGGATGAGGAGGCGGAACTCCAGAGCTGTGGGGCACGATGTTACATTGCAGTACCATTTACAGTGGGCGACCATCGTTTTCACGCCACTGAGTGAGTGACACCCACGAAGAGCACGCCCTTCTTCTTCACCAGTGCCTCGTCGTGACGCAGATATGGCGGAAAAATGGCAAATACATTCTCTGATGATTTTAGCAATTCTCAAGCACAAAACCAGTGCAATTCAGGCACACAGGACTCGCTTATAGCGAGCTACAGAATCCTGTTCGTGACGCCCAAGTTGAGTCGCACAGAGCCAGAGGTTTTCGGGGTACTCGGCACCGAGCCCGTCGACTTCTATAGGGTATGTCACGTCTTTACCCGGCAATTGAATTAGAGTCGATTTTACTATGTAGAAGTGTATAAACTATAAATATAGTTATATATATATGTCACAATGACATGTATATATATATATATGTATTCTATGTGTGTATATTTTGTGTTTACAACGAAAGAAAGGGTTTTTTTTGTTGCGATATTTTGTTCCCATAGACTTACATGGGACTTCCGGTATCGAAATCGGATATCAACGACATTTAGGCTAAGTTCACACGTTGCGGAATTGCCGCGGAAATTTCCGCGGCAATCCCGCACTTCTCCCGCAGGAAATACGCACGTTTTTTTTTATGCTGATTCCCGCCAGAATAATAGCGTTTTGCAAGCGTAATTAGCTTGCAGAATGCTAGCGTTTTCCTAGCGATCTGTAGCATCGCTTGGAAAACTGATTGACAGGTTGGTCACACGAGTCAAACATAGTGTTTGACAAGTGTGACCAACTTTTTACTATTGATGCCGCCTATGTCGCATCAATAGTAAAAAGATCTAATGTAAAAATAATAAAAAAAATAATAAATAATGATATTCTCACCTTCCGGCGGCCCCCGCAGCCTTCCCGCCTTCAGCGACGCTCCCGGCAACTTCCGGTCCCAGGAGTGCTTTGCAACAAATCACACCGATGACGTAGCATCTCGCGAGACCGCTATGCCATCTGGATGATTCTCGCAAAGCACTCTTGGGACCGGAAGTTGCCGGGAGCGTCGCTGAAGGCGGGAAGGCTGCGGGGGCCGCGGGAAGGCTGCGGGGGCCGCCGAAGAAGTGAAGAATATCATTATTTTTTATTTTATATTTGTTTTACCAGGGATATGGTACCCAGGGCCTGGAGGAGAGATTCCTTGCTCCAGACCCTGGGTACCATCCGCACATGAACCGCTTACATTGCGCATAGTGGGCATAGCCACATGCGGAAAGTAAAGCGGTTCAATGCATTCCTATGGCGGCGGAATCACCGCGGTTACGCTAAATTAATGAACATGTTGCTTTTTTTCCGCAAAGGTTTTTTTCGCGGAATAAAAACGCAACTGTGGCCAAAAACATGCGGAATCAATTAACATGTATAGGATGCTTAATGCTTGCTTTTTATCGCGTTTTTACCGCGGAAAACGCGGAAAACGCGAAAAAACGCAATTATTCTGATCGTGTGCACTTAGCTTAGTGCTATCGGCGATACAATTCGATACGATATTTTTAGATATCGAGCAATATCGCTCAACACAGTTGTAGACTTCTCACAACCATTCCAGATGGCGCATTCCTTAATGTTACTCTGGAGTGTTACCACAGGTAAACACTATTGTTTTTTTTTTTTTTTCCTTTTCTCTTCTCCTTCCAGCACTTCTGCCTTAAAAGATCTGGAAGATGGAGGCCCGCATAAAGGAGCTTTGCGGAGTGACTGATACAATCCTTGCAGATATACAGACTATAAAGACCTGTTTTGCAAGCCTACAAGACCTCACTAATCATAATTTGCAAGTGTTTGGACAAACTACCCAGGAATTACGAGCCAGGATTGAGGCTCTAGAGGAACGAGTCCAGGCTCCTGCCATAACCCGAGTTCTGGGATCCCCAAGTTACCTCCTTTTCATTTTGGCGGTGAACGTGAGAAATTCAGGGGATTTATTAACCAATGCAATCTATTTTTCTCTGCACATGCTTCACAATTTCCCACTGAACGATCCAAAGTGCTTACTATAATCATGTTGCTTACCAATAAGGCTTTGATGTGGGCAAACCCTCTGATTGAGACTGAGGATGATTGTTTGAATCACCTTGATGCTTTTATTTCAGCCATGGGGCAGGTGTTTGATGACCCAATCGAGGTGCAACAGCTGAAGCAGCCATGTTAACTTTGCGCCAGTGTAAGCGTTCAGTAGCCGAATATGCCTTGGATTTCAGGAGATGGGCTCTTGATACCACTTGGGACACTTCCGCCAAAAAATCTATTTTTCGGAAAGGGTTGTCTCCACTGATTAAGGATGAACTTGCTCGTGCCGACCCTCCCACTGCGTTAGGTGACTTTATTAACTATTGTATCCGTATTGATGCTCGTCTGACTGAACGCAGACAAGAGAGATGGTTCGAAAATAATCGCACTAACCTTTTCCTACCTCCCTCCTCAGCTAAGGAACCTTTGAGTAGCATCACAAGGGAACCAGAACCTGAACCCATGCAGGTGGACTCTTTACAAAGACGGGTTAGTGATGCACGCAAAGAACATCGTATAAAGGAAAATCTATGTTTTTACTGTGGTAAGTCAGGGCACTTCATTATAAACTGCCCAGCCGTTCTCGTAAGACTACTGCAGCAGTCATTCACTGTGAGTGTTGCGAGAGGAGCTCTGTCATGTCCGAGCCTCAGATTCCAGAGAGATCTGCTGCAAGAGATCTTGATTTTTCGGACTTAAACTCTGTTAGTTCTGGGGACAATGATGGTATAAACGCTGCAATTTTTCAAGTTTCCTCAGCGGTGTCCCAGCTGAGTTGTAAAGAAAACAATTCTCATTGCTTCCTTTCCATGAAACTCTGGGTTGACTCAGTCTGGGTGTCTAGCTCTGCTATGATCGACTCAGGAGCAAGTGGAAATTTTATGGATATCTCCTTTGCTCTGAAACAGGGGATACGTTCAGTGAAGAAGGCTACTCCAGTACAGATGGAGACTGTGGATGGCTCCCTGCTGACCTCTGGACCAGTGGATCAGGAAACAGAGCCTTTGAGGGTCCTTATGGGTAAAGATCATCAGGAGAAAATGTCTTTTATGCTTATCTCTTCTCCCCACTTTCCCATTATTCTAGGGCTACCATGGCTGCAGGCGCAGAATCCTACGATTAACTGGGAGACCAAGGAATTACACTTTCCGGAGAAACAGATGAGTCAAGGAGTTTCAGCTTGCTCTGTTCCTAAAGGAACCATGTCAGTCCCTGAACTACCAGCTGTATACCAGGACTATGTGGATTTATGTGACAAGAAGAACGCTGATCAGCTTCCTCCTCACCGTCCATATGATTGTCCAATCGAATTATTGCCTGGAGCCGAGATACCTTTTGGTAAGATCTACCCCCTAGCGGGGCCCGAGCTAAAAGCTTTGAAGGACTACATAGATGAAAATCTAGCCAAAGGCTTCATACGCCCCTCTTCATCTCCCACAGGTGCACCCATCTTCTTTGTGAAGAAGAAAGATGGATCTCTGAGACCCTGCATAGACTATAGGGAACTCAATAAGGTTACTATTAGAAACCGTTATCCATTGCCTTTAATCCCTGAGTTGTTGGAGAGAGTGCGGCACGCCAAAATTTTCTCTAAACTGGATCTCCGTGGGGCCTATAACTTGGTCCGTATTAGACCTGGGGATGAATGAAGACTGCATTCAGGTCACGCTATGGACACTTTGAATATCTAGTTATGCCTTTTGGTCTGAGTACCGCCCCAGCCACTTTCCAACACTTGGTGAATGACATCTTCAGGGATCCCTAGATACATTTGTGGTGATTTATCTGGATGATATTCTAATTTTTTCTAACTCCACAGAGGAACATCATGGACATGTGAGAATGGTCTTAGAACGCCTAAGACAAAACCATCTCTACATCAAACTTGAAAAGTGTGAATTCCATAGGACCGAAATTCAATTTCTGGGGTATGTACTATCTACGCAAGGGATTAGTATGGATGGAAGCAAGACCCAAGCCATCAAGGATTGGCCAATTCCTAGAAATGTGAAGGAGGTGCAGCGCTTCATCGGGTTTGCCAACTTCTATAGACGTTTCATTAGGAATTTCTCTGAGGTAGTGTCACCTATCACCCAACTTACCCGGAAACAGTCTAGGTTCTCCTGGACCCCGCAAGCGCAGGAAGCATTTTCCTGTTTAAAGGATAAATTTACCACCGCACCTATCTTAGTACATCCCAACC
>JARQOD010010075.1:0-28745 GCA_033576555.1 Oophaga sylvatica | reverse complement strand
GGGGAAATAGCCGGTGTGCCAGTACGAGCGATAGGGCGTGTGCCAGACGAGTGGCCAGAGCGAGGCGAGAGTGGCCGTATGCCAGGCAAGGGGCCAGAGCAAGGCGAGAGTGGCTGTCCCAAAATGAGGGGCCAGAAGCGAGGCGAGTATGGCTGTGTGCCAGGCCAGAGGGAGGCAGAGTGGTCCTGTGCAGGCCAGGGGCCAGAGATAGGCGAGAGAAGGGCCGTATGCCGGGCGAGGGGCCAGAGTGAGGCAAGAGTGGCAGTGCACCAGTGGAGGGGCCAGAGGAAAGGCGAAAGGGGCCCTTGTTCTAGGCGAGGAGCCAGAGCGAGGCAAGTGGGGCTGTGTGCCAGGCGAGAGGCCAGAGTCAGGCAAGATTGGCCGGGTGCCAGGTGAGGGGGCAAAGCGGGGGTGAGAGTGGGCGTGTGCCAGGCGAGGGGCCAGAGCGAGGAAAGAGTGGCCGTGTGCCAGTCGGGGGGCCGAGCGAGGCCAGAGTGGGCGTGGGCCAGTCGAGGGGCCAGAGCGAGGGGAGAGTGGCCGTGTTCCAGGTGGGGGACCAAAGCGAGGCGAAGAGTGGGCATGTGCTGTGTCTATGTAATTTAATTAACTCATAATGTTTTTGGAGTTTTTCTATTTACAGGCAAGAAATGTTAGAAGACTTCTCACAAGGTTTTATTATCTATTAAGCCATTTTACCTACTGCATATATGATGTTATTAAAAGGAATATAGTTAATTCTACTTTTGTTTTTTGTGATAAGGGTCTTTTAAAATGGATCCTTTTTTACCGTAAAAGTAACTATTTTAATTTTTCTTCTCTAGGTTTATGGATCAGGATAACAAACTAGGGCATTTCAATATGTCAGGTTAATGATCGCAGACTAGGGCGTTTCAGTATGTGAGGTTAATGTGAGTGTATGTGTGTATCTCTATTATACAAGATTTCATATTCTACCATCATTGTTGGGTCATTTCACTTAGTAAAAACTTAGAGAACCTGTCAGCAGGATTTTGCCAAGTAAACTACAGACATTGTCATGTTGGCACTGTTACACTGATTAAAATGATACTTACTGTATGTTTGGGCTTCGGGGCAGGCTTGTGGGTGTCTTTTCTATCATTTTGTGCTTAAATGATCACCAATGACCACCGAACGTTCCATGGTCTGCCTTCTAAATAAAATTTTAAATATTGCGCCTGCTCAGTCAATATAGGGACTTAAAAAATAAAAACAAAAAAAACCCAATTGTGTTTCCAACAAAATGTCAACCACTGTGTGCAGAGGACCAATGCAGTAGCACATACAAGAGGCTGCCATTGCCGCTGTGCTCCTAGGCGCCTACAGGATTGCTCTCAATATATTTGATATTACTATTGTTAGAATAATATGTTCAACCTCACTATTAAAATATATGATGAATATTCATTTTCTGTCTGACTACCTAGATAGGGAGGAGGTAAGATAGTGTATGTACATACAGTTATATGAAAAAGTTTGGGCACCCCTATTAATCTTAAGCTTAATGTTTTATAAAAATTGGTGTTTTTGCAACAGCTATTTCAGTTTGATATATTTAATAACTATTGGACACAGTAATGTTTCTGCCTTGAAATGAGGTTTATTGTACTAGCAGAACATGTGCAATCTGCATTCAAACAAAATTTGACAGGTGCATAAGTATGGGCACCATTATCATTTTCTTGTTTTAAATACTCCTACCTACTTTTTACTGACTTACTAAAGCACTTTTTTTGGTTTTGTAACCTCATTGAGCTTTGAACTTCATAGCCAGGTGTATGCAATCATGAGAAAAGCTACTTAAAGTGGCCACTTGCAAGTTGTTCTCCTGTTTGAATCTCCTCTGAAGAGTGGCATCATGGGCTCCTCAAAACAACTGTCAAATGATCTGAAAACAAAGATTATTCAACATAGTTGTTCAGGGGAAGGATACAAAAAGCTTTCTCAGAGATTTAACCTGTCAGTTTCCACTGTGAGGAACATAGTAAGGAAATGGAAGAACACAGGGACAGTTCTTGTTAAGGCCAGAAGTGGCAGGCCAAGAAAAACATCAGAAATGCAGAGAAGAAGAATGGTGAATCAGTCAAGGACAATCCTAAGACGACCTCCAGAGAGCTGCAGCATCAACTTGCTGCAGATGGTGTCACTGTGCATCGGTCAACTATACAACGCACTTTGCACAAGGAGAAGCTGTATGGGAGAGTGATGCGAAAGAAGCCGTTTCTGCAAGCACGCCACAAACAGAGTCGGCTGAGGTATGCAAAAGCACATTTGGAGAAGCCAATTTCTTTTTTGGAAGAAGGTCCTGTGGACTGATGAAACCAAGATTGAGTTGTTTGGTCATACAAAAAGGCGTTATGCATGGCGTCAAAAAAACACAGCATTCCAAGAAAAACACTTGCTACCCACAGTAAAATTTGGTGGAGGTTCCATCATGCTTTGGGGCTGTGTGGCCAATGCCGGCACCGGGAATCTTGTTAAAGTTGAGGGACGCATGGATTCCACTCAGTATCAGCAGATTCCTGACAATAATGTTCAAGAATCAGTGACAAAGTTGAAGTTACGTAGGGGATGGATCTTTCAGCAAGACAATGATCCAAAACACCGCTCCAAATCTACTCAGGCATTCATGCAGAGGAACAATTACAATGTTCTGGAATGGCCATCCCAGTCCCCAGACCTGAATATCATTGAACATCTGTGGGATCTTTTGAAGAGGGCTGTACATGCTCGGCGACCATCAAACTTAACTGAACTGGAATTGTTTTGTAAAGAGGAATGGTCAAAAATACCTTCATCCAGGGTCCAGGAACTCATTAAAAGCTACAGGAAGCGACTAGAGGCTGTTATTTTTGCAAAAGGAGGATCTACTAAATATTAATGTCACTTTTCTGGTGAGGTGCCCATACTTATGCACCTGTCAAATTTTGTTTGGATGCAGATTGCACATTTTCTGTTAGTACAATAAACCTCATTTCAAGGCAGAAACATTACTGTGTCCAATAGTTATTAGATATATCAAATGAAATAGCTGTTGCAAAAACACCAATTTTTATAAAACATTAAGCTTAAGATTAATAGGGGTGCCCAAACTTTTTCATATAAGTGTACATAGGGATATTGAATATAGAACTAATCATATAGTAAAAAGCATGGTGAAGATATATAGCTAGGTAACTATTTAAGATCAAATCTTTCTATAAGTTGATAAAAGATAATGGCAAGCGTGATAGGTGATACATTGGTAGATTTGTAGCGAGATCCATATATCAATCGAGTGTATAGTTACATATCTACCAATCACTGTATCGCCTATGAAGCTTTTCATGATCTTTTATCAAATCGTTCTGTATCTTCATCAATTGCCTTTTACCATGTGTTAGTTCTGTATTCAATATCCCTATTTATATACATACAGATCTTACCCTATCCCTATTTAACTAGGTAATCAGCCAGAGAATTTTTAATTATATATTTTACTACATTGGCACAGTGGGGTTGAATTCAATATTTTAATACTAGTAATACCAAATATGTTGGGATCGATCCTTTGTGCTTCCTCTTGCTTCCCGCACTGGTTTTCGGTACACAGTAGGCTGTGCATGCACAGAATGAGAACATCACTTGCCAATAAATGCTACTGCGCCATTTTGTTGACCAATTTATTTTTTTTTAACACCACTCTTTGGACTGCGCAGGCAATATATGAAAAATAAAGTCCAACAAAGATCGCACAACCACAAAACTGATTTATTCACCTCAGATATCGTTTATCAGTGTAACACCACCAACATGACATTGGCAAAATCCTGTTGACAAGTTCCCTTTAGGTATTAAGATGAAACTGTCAGCAGGTTTAATTTACTGGGCAGCTTCCTTTAGTTTTGATAAAATCCACTGTTTTATGAGCAGTAAATTATCCCTTGGAAAGTAGTAAACCTGCTGCCATGTAGTCTTCCATATTCATACGCTTTGTATAGCTCCACCCCTATCACTGATTGGCCACTTTCTGCCTATGCACACTGCTGTGGGCGGGGTTATACAGAGTTCTGCATTCTGAGAACTGGTAGATCTGCAGCAGATAAAACTGAGTGTATCACATTGACATTGTGCTGCTTTCAGAGGCAAAAACCTGGTGAGAGATTCCATGTAAATGAGGCTTACAACTAAAATGATATAGGTATGAGAAAATGTAAGGAAAAATATTTAGTAAAGTGGAAAATGAAAATGTCCCAAGTTATCTATGAATGAAACATTGCTGTTAAGAGCTGTCTGTACATCCAGAGTAAAACCTAAAGGGCTTGGCCACCACTTTACATGTCCCTTTCATGTGGGGGAACTGCCATAGATGACACTTCAATAAATACCTTGCTTGTCAAATCCTTGTGTAACCTGAGCTGCTCTCCTGCTCACATGATGCCTGGCTGAGAATCCACTGACTTGTGATGTCACATCTGACTCTCCCTGTGATCTTGTCTGTGGGTTCTGGTGACCTCACACTGGTATGGGTTCTGGTGACCTCACAATGATGTGACTTCATATATCTAAATATATCTAGATATAGATAGATACAGATAGATATAGATACAGATAGATATAGATAGAGAGATATAGATACAGACAGATAGATACAGATAGATAGATAGCCATGTGTCTGCACCAGACGTAGTCTGCTCCGGGCATCTTTCAAATTTCATATTTCAAATTTCAGATTTCTAATTACACTACTCTAAATTAGACTAGAATTCTGCTCACCTGCTGCCTGGCTGAGAATCCACTGACTTGTGATGTTACATCTGACTCTCCCTGTGATCTTGTCTGTGGCTTCTGGTGACCTCACAATGGTGTGACTTCATATATCTAGATATAGATAGATATAGATAGATACAGAAAGATAGATATAGATGATACAGATAGATACAGAAAGATAGATAGATAGATAGATAGATAGATAGATAGATAGATAGATAGATAGATAGATAGATAGATAGATAGATACAGATAGATGGTTAGAAAGATAAATACAGAAAGATAGATATAGATAGATAGATAGATAGATAGATAGATAGATAGATAGATAGATAGATAGATAGATAGATAGATAGATAGATAGAGATACAGATAGATACAGAAAGATATAGATAGATAGATAGATAGATAGATAGATAGATAGATAGATAGATAGATAGATAGATAGATAGATAGATAGATAGATAGATAGATAGATAGATAGCCATGCGTCTGCTCCAGATGTTGTCTGCTCCGGGCATCTTTGAAATTCCATATTTCAAATTTCAGATTTCTAATTACACTACTCTGAATTAGACTAGAATTCTGCTCACCTGCTGCCTGGCTGAGAATCCACTGACTTGTGATGTCACATCTGACTCTCCCTGTGATCTTGTCTGTGGGTTCTGGTGACCTCACAATGGTGTGACTTCATATATCTAAATATATCTAGATATAGATAGATACAGATAGATATAGATAGATATAGATATAGAAATAGATACAGATAGATATATACAGATAGATAGATAGATAGATAGATAGATAGATAGATAGATAGATAGATAGATAGATAGATAGATAGATACAAATAGATAGATAAATACGGATGGATAAATAGATACAGATAGATAGATAGAAAGATAAATACAGAAAGATAGCCATGCGTCTGCTCCAGATATCAGGGTATCTTTCAAATTCCATATTTAACCCCTTCATGACCCAGCCAATTTTGACCTTAAAGACCTTGCCATTTTTTGCAATTCTGACCAGTGTCCCTTTATGAGGTAATAACTCAGGAACGCTTCAACGGATCCTAGCGATTCTGAGACTGTTTTTTCGTGACATATTGGGCTTCATGTTAGTGGTAAATTTAGGTCGATAATTTTTGCGTTTATTTGTGAAAAAAATGGAAATTTGGCGAAAATTTTGAAAATTTTGTAATTTTTAAATTTTTAATTTTTATTCTGTTAAACCAGAGAGATATGTGGCACAAAATAGTTAATAAATAACATTTCCCACATGTCTACTTTACATCAGCATAATTTTGGTAACAACATTTTTTTTTTGTTAGGAAGTTATAAGGGTTAAAAGTTGACCAGCGATTTCTCATTTTTACAGCAAAATTTACAAAACCATTTTTTTTAGGGACCACCTCACATTTGAAGTCACTTTGAGGGGTCTATATGGCAGAAAATACCCAAAAGTGACACCTTTATAAAAACTGCACCCCTCAAGCTACTCAAAACTACATTCAAGAAGATTATTAACCCTTCAGGTGCTTCACAGGAACTAAAGCAACATGGAAGGAAAAAATGGACATTTTAATTTTTCCAACAAAAATTTTCTTTTAGCATCAATTTTTTCATTTTTACATGGACAACAGGATAAAATGGATCCTAAAATTTGTTGAGCAATTTCTCCTGAGTACACAGATACCTCATATGTGGTCATAAACCACTGTATGGGCGCACGGCAGGGCTCAGAAGGGAAGGAGCACCATTTGACTTTTTGAATGGAAAATATGCTGGAATATTTAGCGGTTGCCATGTTGCATTTGGAGAGTCCCTGTGTGCCTAAACATTGGAGCTCCCCCACAAATGACCCCATTTTGGAAACTAGACCCCCTAAGGAACTTATCTAGATGCTTAGTGATCACTTTGAACCCTCAGGTGCTTCACAAATTGATCTGTAAAAAAAAGAAAGTACTTTTTTTTCACAAAAAAATTTTTTAGCCTCAGTTTTTTCATTTTCACATGGGCAACAGTATAAATTGGATCCTAAAATTTGTTGGGCAATTTCTCCTGAGTACACAGATACCTCATATGTGGTCATAAACCATTGTTTGGGCGCACGGCAGGGCTCAGAAGGGAAGGAGCGCCATTTGACTTTTTGAATGGAAAATATGCTGGAATATTTAGCGGTTGCCATGTCGCATTTGGAGAGTCCCTGTGTGCCTAAACATTGGAGCTCCCCCACAAGTGACCCCATTTTGGAAACTAGACCCCCTAAGGAACTTATCTAGATGCATAGTGAGCACTTTGAACCCCCAGGTGCTTCACAAATTGATCTTAAAAAAAAGAAAGTACTTTTTTTTCACAAAAAAATTCTTTTAGCCATTTTCACATGGGCAACAGTAAAATTGGATCCTAAAATTTGTTGGAAATTTCTCCTGAGTACACAGATACTCATATGTGGTCATAAACCACTGTATGGCGCACGGCAGGCTCAGAAGGGAAGGAGCGCCATTTGACTTTTTGAATGGAAAATATGCTGGAATATTTAGCGGTTGCCATGTTGCATTTGGAGAGTCCCTGTGTGCCTAAACATTGGAGCTCCCCCACAAGTGACCCCATTTTGGAAACTAGACCCCTAAGGAACTTATCTAGATGCTTAGTGATCACTTTGAACCCCCAGGTGCTTCACAAATTGATCTGTAAAAAAAAAGAAAGAACTTTTTTTTCACAAAAATTTTTTTTAGCCTCAGTTTTTTTCATTTTCACATGGGCAACAGTATAAATTGGATCCTAAAATTTGTTGGGCAATTTCTCTTGAGTACACAGATACCTCATATGTGGTCATAAACCACTGTTTGGGCGCACGGCAGGGCTCAGAAGGGAAGGAGCGCCATTTGACTTTTTGAATGGAAAATATGCTGGAATATTTAGCGGTTGCCATGTCGCATTTGGAGAGTTCCTGTGTGCCTAAACATTGGAGCTCCCCCACAAGTGACCCCATTTTGGAAACTAGACCCCCTAAGGAACTTATCTAGATGCTTAGTGATCACTTTGAACCCTCAGGTGCTTCACAAATTGATCTGTAAAAAAAAGAAAGTACTTTTTTTTCACAAAAAATTTTTTAGCCTCAGTTTTTTCATTTTCACATGGGCAACAGTATAAATTGGATCCTAAAATTTGTTGGGCAATTTCTCCTGAGTACACAGATACCTCATATGTGGTCATAAACCATTGTTTGGGCGCACGGCAGGGCTCAGAAGGGAAGGAGCGCCATTTGACTTTTTGAATGGAAAATATGCTGGAATATTTAGCGGTTGCCATGTCGCATTTGGAGAGTCCCTGTGTGCCTAAACATTGGAGCTCCCCCACAAGTGACCCCATTTTGGAAACTAGACCCCCTAAGGAACTTATCTAGATGCATAGTGAGCACTTTGAACCCCCAGGTGCTTCACAAATTGATCCTTAAAAAAAAGAAAGTACTTTTTTTTCACAAAAAAATTCTTTTAGCCCATTTTCACATGGGCAACAGTATAAATTGGATCCTAAAATTTGTTGGGCAATTTCTCCTGAGTACACAGATACCTCATATGTGGTCATAAACCACTGTATGGGCGCACGGCAGGGCTCAGAAGGGAAGGAGCGCCATTTGACTTTTTGAATGGAAAATATGCTGGAATATTTAGCGGTTGCCATGTTGCATTTGGAGAGTCCCTGTGTGCCTAAACATTGGAGCTCCCCCACAAGTGACCCCATTTTGGAAACTAGACCCCTAAGGAACTTATCTAGATGCTTAGTGATCACTTTGAACCCCCAGGTGCTTCACAAATTGATCTGTAAAAAAAAGAAAGTACTTTTTTTTCACAAAAATTTTTTTTAGCCTCAGTTTTTTTCATTTTCACATGGGCAACAGTATAAATTGGATCCTAAAATTTGTTGGGCAATTTCTCTTGAGTACACAGATACCTCATATGTGGTCATAAACCACTGTTTGGGCGCACGGCAGGGCTCAGAAGGGAAGGAGCGCCATTTGACTTTTTGAATGGAAAATATGCTGGAATATTTAGCGGTTGCCATGTCGCATTTGGAGAGTTCCTGTGTGCCTAAACATTGGAGCTCCCCCACAAGTGACCCCATTTTGGAAACTAGACCCCCTAAGGAACTTATATAGATGCATAGTGAGCACTTTGAACCCCCAGGTGCTTCACAGAAGTTTATAACGCAGAGCCGTGAAAATAAAAAATCATTTTTTTTTCTCAAAAAATGATTTTTTAGCCCACTATTTTTTATTTTCACAATGGTTACAGGAGAAATTGGACCCCAAAAGTTGTTGTCCAGTTTTTCCTGAGTCCGCTAGTACCCCATATGTGGGGGGGAACCACTGTTTGGGCACACGTCAGGGCTCGGAAGGAATGTAGTGACGCTTTGAAATGCCGACTTAATGGAATGGTCTGCGGGCATCTTGTTACGTTTGCAGAGCCCACGATGTGCCTAAACAGTAGAAACCCCCCAAGTGACCCCATTTTGGAAACTAGACCCCACAAAGAAGTTATCTAGATGTGTGGTGAGCACTTTGAACCCCCAAAGGCTACACAGAAGTTTATAACGCCCGGGCATGAAAATAAAAAAATCATATTTTTTCCACAATCAGGATCTTTTAGTCCCCAATTTTTTTATTTTCCCAAGGGTAACATGAGAAATTAGACCCCAAAGTTGTTGTCCAATTTGTCCTGAGTATGCTGATATCCTATATGTGGGAGAAAACTACTGTATGGGCACACGTCGGGGCTCGGATGGGAAGTAGTGACGTTTTGAAATGCCCACTTGATGGAATGGTCTTCGGGCGTCATGTTACGCTTGCAGAGTCCCTGATGTGCCTAAACAGTAGAAACTCCCCACAAGTGACCCCATTTTGGAAACTAGATCCCCTAAGGAACTCCTATAGATGTGTGATAAGCACTTTGAATCTCCAAGTCCTTCACAGAAGTTTATAACGCAGAGCCGTGAAAATATAAAATCATTTTTTTTCCACAAAAATAATTTTTTAGTCCCAATTTTTTTCCCAATGTTAACAGGAGAAATTAGAACCCCCAAAGTTGTTGTGCAATTTTTCCCGAGTACGCTGATACCCCATATGTGGGGATAAACCACTGTTTGGGCATACGTCGGGGCTTGGAATAAAGGGAGCACTGTTTGACTTTTTGAACGCAAAATTTGCAGGAATCAATGGTGGCGCCATGTCGCGTATGGAGACCCCCTGATGTGCCTAAATAGTGGAAATCCCTCAATTCTAACTCCAACCCTAACCCCAACACACCCCCAACCCTAACCCCTACACACACCTAACCCTAATACAAACCCTAACCATAACCCTAACCCCAACACACCCCTAACCCTAATCCCAACTCTAACCATAAACCTAACCACAAGCCTAACCCTAATTCCAACCCTAACCCTAATTCCAACCCTAACCCAAATTCCAGCCCTAACCCTAATTCTAACCTTAACTCTAATGCTAACCCTAACCCTAAGGCTGGGTTCATATTGCGTTTTACCAGCCCGTTCAACACGTAGTGTTGACCGGCTGGTAACGGTATAGCATAACGCGATCGCGTTATGCTATACCCGCTAGCGCAGATGAATCAGCAGATGATTCATCTGTGCTAGCGGTGACGGAGCCCAGACGCTGCAACCCGTGTCCTAGGCTCCGTCACTGAATGACGGCACTATACACTATACAAAAAAAGGTTGCACTCTATCGTGCCAAAGCAAGTCAATGTGAAATATGAAACATGAATAGCAATATGGCTTTTGAATATTAGAAAAAAATGAATGAGACGCTTTGCACAAAATTTGGCCAAATAATGCCTGCCCATACACCAACGTCAAGGTGGTCTCAGAACGTATGGGTCCCTGCCTATGTGAACATACCTCTATTAGGCTAATAGAGACCACCTTGACGTTGGTGTATGGGCAGGCATTATTTGGCCAAATTTTGTGCAAAGCGTCTCATTCATTTTTTTCTAATATTCAAAAGCCATATTGCTATTCATGTTTCATATTTCACATTGACTTGCTTTGGCACGATAGAGTGCAACCTTTTTTTGTATATTGTCTATGGAGGTAGCTGCTCCTGGTTTGCACCTAATTCACACTGGTTTGGATGTGCCAGTCAGTTTTCTTTTACTTTTACTGAATGACGGCACGTCGCGAGGATTCCCAGCAAAATCCGCCGCGGATCCCCAGCAAAATCCGCCGCGGATCAGCAGCAATATCCGCCTCGGATCAGCAGCAATATCCGCCGCGGATCCGCAGCAAAATCAGCCGCGGATCCGCAGCAAAATCAGCCGCGGATCAGCAGCAAAATCCGCCGCGGATCCGCAGCAAAATCAGCCGCGGATCAGCAGCAATATCCGCCGCGGATCAGCAGCAATATCCGCCGCGGATCAGCAGCAATATCCGCCGCGGATCAGCAGCAATATCCGCCGCGGATCCGCAGCAAAATCAGCCGCGGATCAGCAGCAAAATCAGCCGCGGATCAGCAGCAAAATCCGCCGCGGATCCGCAGCAAAATCAGCCGCGGATCAGCAGCAATATCCGCCGCGGATCAGCAGCAATATCCGCCGCGGATCAGCAGCAATATCCGCCGCGGATCAGCAGCAATATCCGCCGCGGATCCGCAGCAAAATCAGCCTCGGATCAGCAGCAAAATCAGCCGCGGATCCGCAGCAAAATACGCCGCGGATCAGCAGCAAAATCCGCCGCGGATCAGCAGCAATATCCGCCGCGGATCCGCAGCAAAATCCGCCGCGGATCAGCAGCAATATCTTCCGCGGATCAGCAGCAATATCCGCCGCGGATCAGCAGCAATATCCGCCGCGGATCCGCAGCAAAATCAGCCGCGGATCCGCAGCAAAATCAGCCGCGGATCCGCAGCATAATCAGCCGCGGATCCGCAGCATAATCCCCCGCGGATCCGCAGCAAAATCCGCCGCGGATCCGCAGCAAAATCAGCTGCGGATCAGCAGCAAAATCCGCTAGGAAAAAAAAAAAAAATTCTTTATTTTTTTATTTGTCCCTACCTATGACAGGGGGGGTTCATTTACTTTTTTTTTATTTTGATCACTGTGACAGTTTATCACAGTGATCAAAATAAATTTTGAACACTGGGGGGCGCACTGCGCATGCGCCGGCCGGCGGGCGCACTGCGCATTCGCCCGCCATTTTCCAAGATGGCGGCGCCCATGAAGAGGCCCGGGCGGACGCCGGGACCGATCCAGGGACATCGGTGGACCGGGAGAGGTGAGTAGGGGCGTCGGAAGGTTAGGGGGGGGGATCTGAAGGTGGGGGCAGCGGAGCAAAGGAGGAGGGGAGCAGATAGTGACGGCGGTGACCGACCGCTGCCATCTTTTGGTGGCGGCGGCCGATCGCCGCCGTGACTACGTGTGGGGGGGGGGTCAGGGCTCGGTGTCCAGCCATGGCAGATGCTATTGCAGCATCGGCCATGGCTGGATTGTAATATTTCACCAATTAAATTGGTGAAATATTACACATTGCTCTGATTGGCTGTTTCACTTTTAACAGCCAATCAGAGCGATTGTGGCCACGGGGGGGTTAAGCCAACCCCCTGTGGTGAAGCACAAAGGGTCCTGTAACTGCGGGTCGGGTGACCTTTGAGTGACACCGGTCTCCCGGCCCGCAGGAACGCGATCCTTTCATGACACAGGGTATGCGTCATAGGTCGGATTGGCACCGACTTTCATGACGCATACGCTGTGTCAAAGGTCGGGAAGGGGTTAAAATCACAGATTTCTAATTACACTACTCTGAATTAGACTAGAATTCTAGAATGTATTTGGCTACTCATCACTCCTACACTATTATCATTATCATCGCTGTTGTGAATGTGTTAGAAATGAATTCTGAGCAGAAGCTCCCTCTGGTGGTTACAAACAGTACTGAACCATTCAATGAGGATTGGCAATCAGGAGTTACAAACTGGTCTTATATAAGGGAGGTTCCCTCCATCATGGTTGCCGGTGATCAATTGTTCTTGTCTCAACTGTGGTTCCTGGTTCACTTGGAAGCTTGCTGTGTCTTGCCTCTTCTCCTGCTCTCAGATAAGATATTTTCTGTTTCTATTTTTGTGCTTGCTTTTTGCATTGTTCCCTGAACTTCTGTGGAGGTCAGCCAGGTCCCCTCCGGGGGCTTGTGCTCCTCTCAGTTTATCTGAGCCACTGTTATTTGTTCATTTGCCTTTTCCAGTTTTTTCAGTGGCTGCGGCTTAGTTTTGTTACACCAGAGAACTAATTTAGGTGGTAGAGGTCGTGTGATCTCAGGTGTTTTTGCAATTAGTAGAGTTGGTATTTTTTAGGGTTTTTTTGGATTGCAGTAAGTGTCCTTCCTATCCTTTTTCTTTCTAGGCAGATTGGGCCCCAGCGTTTGCTCTTACTATTTTCTGTCTGTGTCTGTATTTCCTCTTGTCTAACCGCCATTACATGTTTGGGGGCTTCCTATGTTCTTTGGGGATCTGCTCCGGGGCAGATAGCTTTCCTCTTTCTATCTTTAGGTGTAGTTAACCTCTCAGGCTGTGACGAGGCGTCTAGGACCAACGTAGGAACGCTCCACGGCTGCCTTTAGTTGTGGTGGTTAGTCAGGGTACTGCATACCAGTAGATTCAAACCTCTCTGGTGTATTGCCGTTTTTGCCTGCTCTCCTCAGCTACCAAATCATAACACATCGCCATCTGTACCATCTAACCAAGCTATTTTCCTCTTCTGGCACATGCCCACTCTCAACTCGCTCTGGCCCCTCACCTGGCACATTTCCACTCTCGCCTCGCTCTGGCCCCTCACCTGGCACACGGCCTTTCTCGCCTCGCTTTGGCCCCTCACCTGGCACCCGGCCACTCATGCCTGACTCTGGCCTCTCGTCTGGCACACTGCCACTCTTGCCTCGCTCTGGCTCCTTGCCTGGCAAAAGGCCACTCTCGCCTCGTTCTGGCCCCTGACCTAGCACACGGCAACTCTTGCCCACTTTGGCCCCTCGCCTTGCACACGGCCATTCTCGCCCGCTTTGACCAATAGCCTTTCACGGCCACTTTCACCTTGCTCTGGCCCTTTGCCTGGCACACGGCCACTCTCGCCTCACTCTGGCCCCTCGCCTGGCACACGGTCATTATCGCCTCGCTCTGGCCCCTCCCCGGCACACGGCAACTCTCGCTTCGCTCTGACCTCTCGCCTGTCACACGGCCACTCTCGTCTCACTGTGGCCCCTCGCCAGGCACACGGCAACTCTCACCTTGCTCTGACCCCTTGCCTGGCATGGCCACTCTCGCCTCGCTCAGGCCCCTCGCCTGGCACACCTTGCTCTGGCCCTTCGCCTGGCACACAGCCACTCTCGCCTCGCTCTGGCCCCTCGCCTGGCACACGGCAACTCTCACCTTGCTCTGACCCCTTGCCTGGCACGGCCACTCTCGCATTGCTCTGTCCCCTCGCCTGGCACGGCCACTCTCGCATTGCTCTGTCCCCTCGCCTGGCACGGCCACTCTCGCCTCGCTCTGACCCCTTGCCAGGCACATGGCCACTCTCGCCTCGCTCTGGCCCCTCACCTGGCAAATGGCCATTCTTGCCTCGCTTTGGCCCCTCACCTGGCACCCGGCCACTCTTGTGTGACTCTGGCCTCTCGTCTGGCACACGGCCACTCTTGCCTCGCTCTGGCTCCTTGCCTGGTAAAAGGCCACTCTGACCTCGCTCTGGCCCCTCGCCCGGCATACGGCCACTCTCGCCTCGCTCTGGCCTCTGACCTGGCACACGGCAACTCTTGCCTCACTTTGGCCCCTCGCCTTGCACACGGCCATTCTCGCCCGCTTTGGCCAATAGCATTTCACGGCAACTTTCACCTTGCTCTGGCCCTTCGCCTGGCACACAGCCACTCTCGCCTCGCTCTGTCCCCTCGCCTGGCACACGGCAACTCTCGCTTCGCTCTGACCTCTCGCCTGTCACACGGCCACTCTCGTCTCACTCTGGCCCCTCGCCAGGCACACGGCAACTCTCACCTTGCTCTGACCCCTTGCCTGTCATGGCCACTCTCGCATTGCTCTGTCCCCTCGCCTGGCACGGCCACTCTCGCCTCACTCTGGCCCCTTGCCAGGCACATGGCCACTCTCTCGTCGCTCTGGCCCCCCTCGCCTGCACTGCCACTCTCGCCTCATTCAGGCCGCTCGCCTCACTCTGGCCCCTCACCTGCCACGGCCATATTCGCCTTACTCTGGCACCTCGCCTGGCACTGCCACTCTCTCCTCACTATGGCCCCTCACCTGGCATGGCCACTCTCGCCTCGCTTTGGTCCCTTGCCTGGCATGGCCACTCTCGCCTCACTCTGGACCCTTGCCTCTCTCTAGCACCTCGCCCAGCACACGGCCACTCTCGCCTCACTCTGGCCCTCACCTGGCACAACGGCCACTCTTGCCTGACTCTGGCCTCTCGCCTGGCACAAGGCCATTCTCACCTCTCTCTGGCCCCCGCCTGGCACTCGGCCACTCTCACCTCGCTCTGACCCCTCGCCAGGCACACGGCCACTCTCACCTCGCTCTGACCCCTCGCCCAGTACCCGGCCACTCTCGCCTTGTTCTTGCCCCTCGCCTAGCACGGACACTCTCTCCTCACTCTGATCCCTCGCCTGGCACACGGCGACTCTCGCCTCGCGTTGTCCCCTCACTTGGTACACGGCCACTCTCGTTTAGCTTTGGCTCCTCGCCTGGCACAATGCCCTGTCGCCTCGCTCTGGCCCTTAGCCCAGCACACGGACACTCTCGCCCTCATTAAGAACTCTCGCAAGGCACACGGCCACTCTCGCCTCGCTATTGCCCCTCGCCTGTCACACGGTCACTCTCAACTTGCTCTGGCCCCTCGCCCTGCAAACGGACACTCTCTTCCGGCACATGCCACTCTCAACTCGCTCTGGCCCCTCACCTGGCACATGGCCACTCTCGCCTCGCTCTGGCCCCTCACCTGGCAAATGGCCATTCTTGCCTCGGTTTGGCCCCTCACCTGGCACCCGTCCACTCTTGCCTGACTCTGGCCTCTCGTCTGGCACACGGCCACTCTTGCCTCGCTCTGGCTCCTTGCCTGGTAAAAGGCCACTCTGACCTCGCTCTGGCCCCTCGCCCGGCATACGGCCACTCTCGCCTCGCTCTGGCCTCTGGCATGGCACAGGACCACTCTCGCCTCGTTCTGGCCCATGACCTGGCACACGGCAACTCTTGCCTCGCTTTGGCCCCTCGTCTTGCACACGGCCATTCTCGCCCGCTCTGGCCAATAGCCTGGCACGGCCACTTTCACCTTGCTCTGGCCCCTCGTCTGGCACACGGCCACTATCGCCTCGCTCTGGCCCCTCCCCAGCACACGGCAACTCTCGCTTCGTTCTGACCTCTCGCCTGTCACACGGCCACTCTCGTCTCACTCTGGCCCCTCGCCAGGCACACGGCAACTCTCACCTTGCTCTGGCCCCTCACCTGGCACATGGCCACTCTCGCCTCGCTCAGGCCCCTCGCCTGGCACACGGCCACTATCGCCTCGCTCTGGCTTCTCCCCGGCACACGGCAACTCTCGCTTCACTCTGACCTTTCGCCTGTCACACGGCCACTCTCGTCTCACTCTGGCCCCTCGCCAGGCACACGGCAACTCTCACCTTGCTCTGACCCCTTGCCTGGCATGGCCACTCTCGCATTGCTCTGTCCCCTCGCCTGGCACGGCCACTCTCGCATTGCTCTGTCCCCTTGCCTGCACGGCCACTCTCGCCTCACTCTGACCCCTCGCCAGGCACGGCGACTCTCTCTCTCGCCTCACGCCTGGCACATGGCCATACATGCCTCGCTCTGGTCCCTCGCCTGGCACATGGCCACTCTCTAGTCGCTCTGGCCCCCCTCGCCTGCACTGCCACTCTCGCCTCATTCTGGCCCCTCGCCTGGCATGGCCACTCTCGCCTCATTCAGGCCGCTCGCCTTGATCTGGCCGCTCGCCTGACATGGCCCCTCGGCAGGCACGGCCTCTCTCGCCTCGCTCTGGCCCCTCACCTGCCATGGCCATACTCGCCTTACTCTGGCACCTCGCCTGGCACTGCCACTCTCTCCTCACTATGGCCCCTCACCTGGCATGGCCACTCTCGCCTTTCTTTGGTCCCTTGCCTGGCACGGCCACTCTCGCCTCACTCTGGACCCTTGCCTCACACGGCCACTCTAGCCTCACTCTGACCCTCGCCTGGCACACGGCCACTCTTGCCTGACTCTGGCCTCTCGCCTAGCATGGACACTCTCTCCTCGCTCTGATCCCTCGCCTGGCACACGGCGACTCTCGCCTCGCGTTGTCCCCTCACCTGGCACACGGCCACTCTCGCTTAGCTTTGGCTCCTCGCCTGGCACAAGGCCACTCTCACCTCGCTCTGGCCCCTAGCCCGGCACACGGCCACTCTCGCCTCATTATGAACCCTCGCCAGGCACACAGCCATTCTCGCCTCGCTATGGCCCCTTACCTAGCACACGGTCACTCTCAACTTGCTCTTGACCCTCGCCCTGCAAACGGACACTCTCACCTCACTCTGACCCCTCGCCTGGCACAGCCACTCTCGTCTCGCTCTGGCGCCTCGCATGGCACGGCCATTCTCACCTCGCTCTGGCCCCTAGCCTGGCACACGGCCACTCTCGCCTTTCTCCGGCCCCTGGCCTGGTACACAGCCACTCTTGCATCACCTAGCGCACGGTCACTCTTGCCTGACTCTGGCCTCTCGCCTGGGACAATGCCACTCTCACCTCTCTCTGGCCCCTCGCCTGGCATTCGGCCACTCTCACCTCGCTCTGGCCCCTCACCTGGCATTCGGCTACTCTCGCTTCGCTCTAACCCCTCGCCTGGCACACGGCCACTCTCGCCTTGCTCTGGCCCCTCGCCTGGCACGGACATTCTCTCCTCCCTCTGATCCCTCGCCTGGCACATGGCGACTCTCGCCTCGCGATGTCCCCTCACCTGGCACACGGCTACACTCGCCTCGCTTTGGCCCATCGCCTGGCACAAGATCTCTCTCGCCTCTTTCTGGCTCCTCGACTTACACACAGCAACTCTCGACTCACTCTGACCCCTCGCCTGGCACACGGCCACTCTCATCTTTCTCCGGCCCCTGTCCTGGCACACAGCCACTCTCAAGCATCATCTGGCGCACGGCCACTCTAGCCTCGCTCTGGCCCCTCGCCTGGCACATGGACATTCTCGCCTTTCTCCAGCCCCTGGCCTGGCACATGGTGACTGTTGCCTCTCTCTGGCCTTTCGCCTGGCACACAGCCACTCTAGCCTCGCTCTGGCCCCTCGCCTTGCAGATGGCCACTGTCGCATTTCTCTGGCCCCTGGACTGATAAGGCCACTCTCGCCTCACTCTGGCCCCTCCCCTGGCACATGGCCACTCTCGCCTTGCTCTAGTACCTTGCCTGGCACACAGCCAGTATTGCCTCCCTCTGGCTACTCACCTGGCACACGGCCACTTTCGCCTTGCTCTGGCCCCTCGCTTCGCTCCGGCTACTCTCCTGGCACACGGCCACTCTCTCCTCGCTCAAGCCCCTCGCCAGGCACATGGATACTCTCGCCTCTCTCCGGCCCCTAGCCTGGCACACAGTCACTCTCGTTTCTCTCTGGTCCCTCGTCTGGCACACGGCCACTCTCGCCTTGCTCTGGCCCCTCGCCTGGCACACGGAAACTCTCGCCTCGCTCTGGCCCCTCGTCTGGCACATGGCCACTCTCGCCGGGCTCTGGCCACTCGCCTGGCACATAGCCAATCTCGCCTCTCTCTAGCCCCTCACCTGGCACACGGCCGCTCTCAACCCGCTCTGGCCCCTCGCCTGGCACTCTCAACTAGCTCTGGCCCCTCGCCTGGCACACAGCCACTCTCGCCTCACTCTAGCTTCTCATCTGGCACACAGCCAATCTCACCTCGCTCTAGCCCCTTGCCTGGCACACAGCCACTCACGCCTCGCTCTGGCCCCTCACATGGCACACGGCCACTCTCCCCTTGTTCTGTTCCCTTGCCTGGCACACTGTCACTCTCACCTCACTCAGGAACCTCGCCCGGCACATGGCCACTCTCGCCTCGCTCTGGCCTCCCGCCCAGCACACGGCCACTCTTGCCTCACTCTGGCCCCTCGCCTGGTGCAGTAACACTCGACTCACTCTAGCCCCTCGCCTGGCATGGCCACTCTCACCTCGCTCTGGCCCCACGCATTGCAGTCAGTCTCACCTCGCTCTGGCCCCTCGCCTGTCACGTCCACTCTCGCCTCTCATTGGTCCCTTGCCTGGCACGTCCACTTTAGCCTCGCTCTGGCCCCTTTCCTGGCACACGCCCACTATTGCCTCGCACTGGCACACGGCTTCTCTCGCCTCGCTCTGGCTCCTCGCCTGACATGGCCACTCTCACCTCGCTCTGGCTCCTCGCCTGGCATAGCCACTCTTGCCTCGCTCTGGACCCTCGCCGGGCACGGACTTACTCACCTCGCTCTGGCCCCTCGCCTGTCACACGGCCACTCTCGCCTCGCTCTGGCCCCTTGCCTGGCACACTGACCCCTCTTGCCTCGCTCTGGCTCCTCGTCTGGCACACGGTCACTCTCGCCTCTCTCTGTCCCCTTGCCTGTCAAACGGACACTCTCGCCTCTCTCCGGCCACTGGCCTGGTACACGGCCACTCTCGCCTCGCTCTGGCTTCTCTCCTGGCATACTGCCACTCTCGCCTCGCTCTGGCCCCTCGCCTAGCACACGGCCCCTCTCGCCTCGCTTTGGCTACTCGCCTGGCACACGGCTACTCTCTCCTCGCTCTGGTCCCTCACCAGACACATGGTCACTCGCTTCTCTCTTGCTCCTCACCTGGCACACAGCCACTCTTGCCTTGCTCTGGCCTCTCGCCTGGCACACGGCCACTTTGCCTCCCTCTGGCCCCTCGCAGGGCACGGCCAGTCTCGCCTCGCTCTGGTTCATCGCCTGGCACACGGCCACTCTTGACCTAGCTTTGGCCCCTCGCCTAGCACACAGCCACTCTCGCTCGCTTTGGCCCCTCGACTGGCACACGGTCACTATCATCTGTCCCCTTGCCTGGTACAAGGCCACTCTTGATGCGCTTAGGCCCCTCGCCTGGCACACGGCCATTTTCGCCTCTCTCTGGCCCCTCACCTGACACACGGCCACTCTCACCTCTCTCTGGCCCCTCGCCTGGCACACGGCCACTCTCGACTCGTTCTTGCCCCTTGCCTGGCACACTGCCCTCTCGCCTCGCTCTGGCTCCTCGTCTGGCACACGGCCACTATCGCCTCGCTCTGGCCCCTCACCTGTCACACGGTCACTCTCGCCTCTCTCTGGCCCCTTGCCTGTCACATGGCTACTCTCAACTTGCTCTGTCCCCTTGCCTGTCAAACGGACACTCTCGCCTCTCTCCGGCCAATGGCCTGGTACACGGCCACTCTTGCCTCGCTCTGGTTTCTCTCCTGGCATACTGCCACTCTCGCCTCGCTCTGGCCCCTCGCCTAGCACACGGCCCCTCTCGCCTCACTTTGGCTACGCGCCTGGCACACGGCTACTCTCTCCTCGCTCTGGTCCCTCACCAGGCACACGGTCACTCGCTTCTCTCTTGCTCCTCACCTGGCACACAGCCACTCTTGCCTTGCTCTGGCCTCTCGCCTGGCACACGGCCAGTTTCGCCTCCCTCTGGCCCCTCGCAGGGCACGGCCACTCTCGCCTCGCTCTGGTCCATCGCCTGGCACACGGCCACTCTTGACCTAGCTTTGGCCCCTCGCCTAGCACACAGCCACTCTCGCTTGCTTTGGCCCCTCGACTGGCACACGGTCACTATCATCTGTCCCCTTGCCTGGTACAAGGCCACTCTTGACGCGCTTAGGCCCCTCGCCTGGCACACGGCCATTTTCGCCTCTCTCTGGCCCCTCACCTGACACACGGCCACTCTCACCTCTCTCTGGCCCCTCGCCTGGCACACGGCCACTCTCAACTCGTTCTTGCCCCTTGCCTGGCACACGGCCACTCTCGCCTTTCTCTTGCCTCTCACCTGGCACATGTGTCTAGCCGGCTTTTGAACGCAGGTGATTACACATGTATCTATTGAACCATGCGGAATTGCGAGGAGCCAGAGTGAGGTGAGAGTGGCCGTGTGCCAGGCGAGGGGCCAGAGTGAGGAAAGGGAGCAAGGTGAGAGTGGCCATGCCACGAGAGGGGCCAGAGAGAGGCGAGAGTGGCTGTGCTATGGGAGGGGCCAGATCGAGGAGAGAGTGGCAGTGCCAGGTGAGGGACCAGATCAAAGCAAGAATGGTGGTGCAAGGTGAGGGGCCAAAGCAAGGCGAGAGTGGTCGTGCCAGGGTAGGGCCAGAGCGAGGAGAGAGTGGCAGTGCCACGCGTGGGGCCAGAGTGAGGCAAAAATGGCCGTTCCAGGCGAGGGGCCAGAGCGAGGCGAGAGTGGCCGTGTGCCAGATGAGGGTACAAAGCGAGGCAAGAGTGGCCATGTGCCAGTCGAGGGGCCAGAGCGAGGCGAGAGTGGCCGTGTTCCAGTCGAGGGGCCAGAGCGAGGCGAGAGTGGCCGTGTGCCAGTCGAGGGGCCAGAGCGAGGCGAGAGTGGCCATGTGCCAGGTGAGGGGCCAGAGCGAGGCGAGAGTGGCCATGCCAGTCCAGGCGTTGGAGAGATGCAACAGTGGCCATGTGCAAGACGAGGGGCCTGAGCGAGGCGAGAGTGGCCATGCCAGGCGAGGGGCCTGAGTGAAGCGAAAGTGTCCGTGTGCCAGGTGGGAGGCATGAGCGAGGAGAGATTGGTCGTGCAGGCAAGGGGCCAGAGAGAGGCGAGAGTGGCCGTGTCAGGTGAGGGGCCAGAGTTAGGGGCCAGAGCGAGGCGAAAGTGACTGTGCCAGGCGAGGAGCCAGAGCTAGGCGAGAGTGTCCGTGCGAGGGGAGGGGCCAGATCGATTAAAGAGTGGTCGTGTGCCAGGCGAGGGGCCAGAGTGAGGAAAGGGAGCAAGGCGAGAGTGGCCATGCCACGAGAGGGGCCAGAGCAAGGCGAGAGTGGCTGTGCCATGGGAGGGGCCAGATCGAGGAGAGAGTGGCAGTGCCAGGTGAGGGTAAAGATCAAAGCAAGAATGGTGGTGCCAGGTGAGGGGCCAAAGCAAGGCGAGAGTGGTCATGCCAGGGTAGGGCCAGAGCGAGGAGAGAGTGGCAGTGCCACGCGTGGGGCCAGAGTGAGGCAAAAATGGCCGTTCCAGGCGAGGGGCCTGAGCGAGGCGAGAGTGGCCATGCCAGGCGAGGGGCCTGAGTGAAGCGAAAGTGTCCGTGTGCCAGGCGAGAGGCATGAGCGAGGCGAGAGTGGCCGTGCAGGCAAGGGGCCAGAGCGGGGAGAGAGTGGCCGTGCCAGGTGAGGGGCCAGAGTTAGGGGCCAGAGCGAGGCGAGAGTGGCCGTGTCAGGCGACGGGCTGGTGCGAGGCGAGAGTGGCTGTGCGCAGACCAGGCGAGAATGGCAGTGTGCCGGGCAAGGGGCCAGAGCTAGGCAAGAGTGGCCGTGCGAGGAGAGGGGCCAGATCGATTAAAGAGTGGCCGTGTGCCAGGCGAGGGGCCAGAGTGAGGAAAGGGAGCAAGGCGAGAGTGGCTATGCCACGAGAGGGGCCAGAGCGAGGCGAGAGTGGCTGTGCCATGGGAGGGGCCAGATCGAGGAGAGAGTGGCAGTGCCAGGTGAGGGTCCAGATCAAAGCAAGAATGGTGGTGCCAGGTGAGGGGCCAAAGCAAGGCGAGAGTGGTCGTGCCAGGGTAGGGCCAAAGCGAGAAGAGAGTGGCAGTGCCACGCGTGGGGCCTTAGTGAGGCAAAAATGGCCGTTCCAGGCGAGGGGCCTGAGCGAGGCGAGAGTGGCCATGCCAGGCGAGGGGCCTGAGTGAAGTGAAAGTATCCGTGTGCCAGGTGAGAGGCATGAGCGAGGCGAGAGTGGCCATGCAGGCAAGGGGCCAGAGCGGGGAGAGAGTGGCCGTGCCAGGTGAGGGGCCAGATTTAGGGGCCAGAGTGAGGTGAGAGTGGCCATGTGCCAGGTGAGGGGCTGGAGCGAGGCGAGAGTGGCTGTGCCAGGTGAGGAGCCAAAGCAAGCCGAGAGTGGCTGTGCCAGGCGAGGGGCCAGAGCGAGGTTCCAGTGGCCGTTCCAAATGAGGGACCAGATCAAGGCGAGAGTGGTCATGCCAGGCGAGGGGCAAAAGCGAGGCGAGAGTGGCCATGCAGACAAGGGGGCCAGAGCGGGGAGAGAGTGGCCGTACCAGTTGAGGGGCCAGAGTGAGTCGAGAATGACCGTGCCAGTCGAGGACCATAGCGAGGCGAGAGTGGTCATGTGACAGGTGAGGGGAAAGAGCGAGGCGAGAGTGGCCTTGCCAGGCAAGGGGCCCAAGTGAGGCAAGCGTGGCCGTGTGCCAGGCAAAGGGACTTAGCGAGGCGAGAGCGGCAGTGTGCCAGGTGAGAGTTCAGAGTGATGCGAGAGCGGCGATGTTCTGGGCCAGAGCAAAATGAGAGTGGTCATGCCAGGTGAGGGGCCAGAGCGAGGCGAGAGTGGCCATGACAGGCAAGGTGCCAGAGCTAGGCGAGAGTGGCCGTGCCAGGGGAGGGGCCAGATCGATGAGAGAGTGGCAGTGCCACGCGAGTGTCCAGAGCGAAGCGAGAATAGTGGTGCCAGGTGAAAGGCCAAAGCGAGACAAGTATGGCCGTGCCAGGCGAGGGGCCTGAACGAGGTGAGAGTGGCCGTTACAGGCGAGGGGCCACATCAAAACGAGAGTGGCCATGCCAGGCGAGGGGACAGTGCGAGGCGAGAATGACAATGCCAGGCAAGGGGCCCGAGCGAGGCGAGATGGGCCGTGTGCCTGGCGAGGGGCCAGTGTGAGGCGAGAGCGGCCGTGTGCCAGGCGAGGGGCCAGAGAGAGGCGATTGGGGTCGTGTGCCAGGCTAGGGGCAAGAGCAAAGAGAGAGTGACAGTGTGCCGGTGAGGGGCCAGTGCGAGGCGCGAGTGGCCGTGTTCCGGCTTGGTGCAAGAGCGAGGAGAGAGTGGTAGTGTGCCAGCCGAAGGGACAGAGCGAGGTGAGAGTGGCCATGTGCTAGGCGACGGGTCAGAGTGAGGTGAGAGTGGCTGTGCCAGGCGAGTGGCCAGAGCGAGATGACAGTGGCCGTGTGAGCAAGGGGCCAGAGTGAGGCTAGAGTGACTGTGCCAGGCGAGTAGCCAGAGTGAGGCGAGAGTGGCCGTGTGCTGCACAAGGGGCCAGCAGAGTTTGGTGAGTGGCCGTGCCAGGTGAGGGGCCAGAGCTAGGCGAGAATGGAATTGCCAGGGGAGGGGCCATTTCGAGGAGAGAGTGGCAGTGCCAGGCGAGGGTCCTGGGCTAAGCGAGAATGGTGGTGTCAGGTGAGGGGCAAAAGCGAGATGAGAGAGGCTGTGAGCGAGGCGAGAGTGGCTGTTCCAGGCAAGGGGCCAGAGCAAGGCGACAGTGGCCATGTCAGGCGAGGGGCCTGAGCAAGGCGAGAGTGGCCATGTCAGGCCAGGGGCCAGAGCGAGGCGAGAGTGGCCGTGTGCCGGGCGAGGGGCCAGAGCGAGGCAAGAATGGCAGTGTACCAGTCGAGGGGCCAGAGAAAGGTGAAAGTGGCCTTGTGCTAGGCGAGGAGCCAGAGCGAGGCAAGAGTGGCCGTGTGCCAGGCGAGAGGCCAGAGTCAGGCAAGATTGGCCGGGTGCCAGGTGAGGGACCAAAGCAAGGCGAGAGTGGTCGTGTGCCCGGCGAGGGGCCCGAGCGAGGCGAGATGGGCCGTGTGCCTGGCGAGGGGCCAGAGCAAGGCGAGAGTCGCCGTGCCAGGCAAGGGGCCAGTGTGAGGCGAGAGCGGCCGTGTGCCAGGCGAGGGGCCAGAGAGAGGCGATTGGGGTCGTGTGCCAGGCTAGGGGCAAGAGCGTAGAGAGAGTGGCAGTGTGCCGGTGAGGGGCCAGAGGGATGCACGAGTGGCCGTGTGCCAGGCTAGGTGCAAGAGCGAGGAGAGAGTGGTAGGGTGCCGGCGAGGGACCAGAGCGAGGCGAGAGTTGCCGTGTGCCAGGCGAAGGGACAGAGCGAGGCAAGAGTGGCCATGTGCTAGGCGACGAGTCAGAGCGAGGTGAGAGTGGCTGTGCCAGGCGAGCGGCCAGAGCGAGGTGACAGTGGCCGTGTGAGGCAAGGGGCCAGAGCGAGGCGAGAGTGGCCGTGTGCTGCACAAGGGGCCAGAGTGAGGCAAGCAACCAGAGTTTGGCGAGAGTGGCCGTGCCAGGTGAGGGGCCAGAGCTAGGCGAGAATGGCCTTGCCAGGGAAGGGGCCATTTCGAGGAGAGAGTGGCAGTGCCAGGCGAGGGTCCTGGGCTAAGCAAGAATGGTGGTGTCAGGTGAGGGGCCAAAGCGAGACAAGAGAGGCCGTGAGCGAGGCGAGAGTGGCCGTTCCAGGCGAGGGGCCACATCAGGCGACAGTGGCCATGCCAGGCGAGGGGCCTGAGCAAGGCGAGAGTGGCCATGTCAGGCCAGGGGCCAGAGAGAGGCTAGAGTGGCTTTGCCAGGCGAGGAGCCAGAGCGAGGCGAGAGTGGCCGTGTGCCGGGAGAAGGGCCAGAGAGAGGCAAGGGTCCAGAGCTAGGCGAAAGTGGCTGAGCCAGGTGAGGGGCCAGAGCAAGGCAAGAGTGGCCATGCCAGGCAAGGGGCCAGAGCTAGGCGAGAGTGGCCGTGTGCCGGGAGAGGGGTCAGAGTGAGGCAAGGGTCCAGAGCTAGGCGAAAGTGGCTGTGCCAGGTGAGGGGCCAGAGCAAATCGAGAGTGGCCATGCCAGGCAAGGGGCCAGAGCGAGGCGAGAGAGGCCGTTTTCCAGGCGAAGGACCAGATCGAGGTGAGAGAGTCCGTACCAGGCTAGGGCTAGAGCGAGGAGAGAGTGGCCATGCCAGGTAAGGAGCCAGAGCGAGGAGCGAGTGGCCGTTTGCCAGGCAAGAAGCCAGAGTGAGGCGAGAGTGGCCGTGTGCCAGGCGAGGGATTAAAGTGAGGCGAGATTAGCCGTGTGCCAGTGCGAGGCGATAGTGGCCGTGTTCCAGCCGAGTGGCCAGAGCGAGTCGAGAGTGGCCGTATGCCAGGCAAGGGGCCAGAGCAAGGCGAGAGTGGCTGTGCCAGACGAGGGGCCAGAGCAAGGCGAGAATGACTGTGTGCCAGGCCAAGAGCCAAAGCGAGGCAAGAGTTACCGTGTTCCAGGCCAGAGGCCAGAGAGAGGCAAGAGTGGTCCTGTGCCAGGCCAGAGGCCAGAAATTGGCGAGGATGGCCGTATGCCGGGCGAGGGGCCAGAGCGAGGCAAGAGTGGCAGTGTACAAGTCGAGGGGCCAGAGAAAGGCGAAAGTGGCCTTGTGCTAGGCGAGGAGCCAGAGCGAGGCGAGAGTGGCCGTGTGCTGCACAAGGGGCCAGAGTGAGGCAAGAGTGGCCGTGTGCCAGGCGAGAGGCCAGAGTCAGGCAAGATTGGCCGGGTGCCAGGTGAGGGGTCAAAGCGAGGCGAGAGTGGTCGTGTGCCAGGTGAGGGGCCAGAGCTAGGCGAGAATGGCCTTGCCAGGGAAGGGGCCATTTCGAGGAGAGAGTGGCAGTGCCAGGCGAGGGTCCTGGGCTAACCGGGAATGGTGGTGTCAGGTGAGGGGCCAAAGCGAGGCGAGAGTGGCCGTTCCAGGCGAGGGGCCAGATCAGGCGACAGTGGCCATGCCAGGCGAGGGGCCTGAGCAAGGCGAGAGTGGCCATGTCAGGCCAGGGGCCAGAGAGAGGCTAGAGTGGCTTTGCCAGGCGAGGAGCCAGAGCAAGGCGAGAGTGGCCGTGTGCCAGGCGAGAGGTCAGAGTCAGGCAAGATTGGCCGGGTGCCAGGTGAGGGGCCAAAGCGAGGCGAGAGTGGTCGTGTGCCAGGCGAGGGGCCAGAGCAAGGCGAGAGTGGCCGTGTGCCAGTCGAGGGGCCAGAGCGAGGCGAGAGTGACCGTGTGCCAGGCTAGGGGTCGGAGAGAGGCGAGAGTGTCCGTCTGCCAGCCGAGGGGCCAGAGCGAGGCGAGAGTGGCCGTGTGCCAGTTGAGGGGCCAGAGCGAGGCGAGAGTGGCCGTGTGCCAGGCGAGGGGCCAGAGCGAGTCGAGAGTGGCCATGTGCCAGATGAGGGTACAACGTGAGGCAAGAATGGCCGTATGTCAGTCGAGGGGCCAGAGTATGGCGAGAGTGGGCATGTGCCTGTGCCAGGCGAGGGGCCAGAGCGAGTCAAGTGTGGCCGAGTGCCAGATGAGGGGACAACGTGAGGCAAGAGTGGCCGTGTGCCAGGCGAGGGGCCAGAGCGAGGCGAGAATGGTCGTGCCAGGCGAGGGGCCAGAGCGAGGTGAGAATGGCCGTGCCAAGCGAGGGACCAGAGCGAGGCGAGAGTGGCGGTGTGCCTGGCAAGGGGTCAGACTGAGGCGAAAGTGGCCGTATGCCGGGCGAGGGGCCAGAGCGAGGCGAGAGTGGCGGCCGTGTGCCAGGAGAGGGCCCAGAGCAAGGCGAGAGTAGACATGTGCAGGCCAGGGGCCAGAGCGAGGCAAGAGTGGCCATGCCAGGTGAGAGGTCAAAGCGAGTCAAGAGTGGCAGTGCAGGCGAGGGTGGCCAGAGCGAGGCGAGAGTGAACATGATAGGCGAGAGGCCAGAGCGAGGCGAGAGTGGCCGTCCCAGGCGAGGAGCCAGAGTGAAGCGAGAGTGGCTGTGTGCCAGTCTAGGGGCCAGAGCTAGGCGAAAGTGGCCATGCCAGGTGAGAGGTCAAAGCGAGTCGAGAGTGACAGTGCAGGCGAGGGTGGCCAGAGCGAGGCGAGAGTGGCCGTCCCAGGCGAGGAGCCAGAGTGAAGCGAGAGTGGCCGTGTGCCGGGCGAGGGGCCAGAGTGAGGCAAGGGTCCAGAGCGAGGCGAGAGTGGCAGTGCCAGGCGAGGGGCCACAGCGAGGCAAGAGTGGCCGTGCGAGGCAAGGGACCAAAGCGAGGCGAGAGTGGCCATGCCAGTGGAGGGGCCATAGTGAGGAGAGAGTGTACGTGCCAGGCGAGGGGCCAGAGTAAGTCGAGTATGGCCGTGTCAGGCAAGCAGCCGATCGAGGCGAGAGGCCTGACCAAGGCGAGAGTGGCCATGCCAGGCGAGGGGCCAGAGCGAGGAGAGAGTGGCAGTGCAGGCGAGGGTGGCAAGAGCGAGGCAAGAGTGAACGTGATAGGCGAGAGGCCAGAGCGAGGCGAGAGTGGCCGTGTGCCAGTCGAGGGGCCAGAGCGAGGTGAGCGTGGTCTTGCCAGGTGAGGAGCCAATGCAAGGAGAGAGTTGCCATGTGCCAGGCGAGGGATGAGAGTGAGGCGATTATTGCCATGTGCCAGACATGAGGCCAGAGCGAGAGTGGCCATGCCTGGCGAGCGGCCAGAGCAAGGCGAGAGTGGCCATGCCAGGCGAGGGGCCAGAGCGAGGCGAGAGTGGCAGTGCAAGGCAAGGTGTCAGAGCAAGGCGAGAGTTGCCATGTGCCCGGGAGGGGTCAGAGCTAGGCGATAGTGGCCGTGTGCCAGGCGAGGAGCCAGAGCGAGGCTAGAGTGGCCGTGTGCCAGGCGAGGGGCCAGAGCAAGGCGAGAGTGGCCATGCCAGGCAATTGGACAGATCGGGCGAGAATGGTCATGTGCCAGGCGAGGGGCCAAAGCGAGGCGAGAGTTGCCATGTGCCAGGTCAGGGGCCAGAACGAGGCGAGAGTGGTCCTATGCCAGGCCAGAGGCCAGAGAGAGGCGAGAGCGGCTGTATGCCGAGCGAGGGGCCAGAGCAAGGCGAGAGTGGTTGTGTGCCCGTCGAGGGGCCAGAGAAAGGCGAAAGTGGCTGGGTACTAGGTGAGGGGCCAAAGCGAGGCGAGAGTGGCAGTGTGCCAGGCGAGGGGCCAGACTACATCTGGAGCAGACGCATGGCTATCTA
>JARQOD010010074.1:0-28747 GCA_033576555.1 Oophaga sylvatica | reverse complement strand
GGCCCCCCCACTGCTCAGGGCCCCGTCACAGCCGGCGCAATATTTACCTCTCCCTGTGCCTCCGCTGCTGTAGCTCGGGCTCCAGGGCCCCGCAGTTCCTGTCACAGCAGCGCCGCTGAATGATGTCATCATTCAGCGGCCGGCTGTGGCAGAGAGAGCGCGGACGCCGGACAGATGAGATGTGAGGTGTGTGTGTATCAGTGTGTGTGTATGTAGTGCGGTGCTTTGTGTGTGTGTATGTGAGAGAGTGCTGTGGTGCTGTATGTGTGATGGTGGTGGGGGAGGCAGTGATGATGATGGGAAGGCAATGATGATGATGATGATGGGGATGCGATGATGATGGAAGTCAATGATGATGGGGAGGCGATGATGATGGGGAGGCAATGATAATGATGATGGGGAGACAATGATAATGATGATGGGGAGAAATGATGATGATGGGGAGTCTTTCCACAGCGCCCTTTACTGAGCCGTAACAGCGCAGAACGCAGCACAGTGCAGAGGAGAGCTCCATATTTTGTATGGAGCATTATATGGGGACCAGTATCCTGTATGGAGCATTATTGGGGTCCAAATATTCTTTTGGAGCATTATATTTGGCCCATAATACTGTATGGAGGACTATGTTGGTGCCCATAATATTGTATGGAGGACTGTACTGTTCAGTCTGTACTGTGCGCTGTGAGGATTTGGCGGTTTCTGAGCTATTGTAGAATTTACAATAGATATCACTCATGTAATGGAAGAAGTGAAGTGTTTGGCATTGTACTATACCTATATTTCTCTGCCGTATCGGAGCATCATGAATCGTGGTCTGTGTTAAAGGGCCCATAAAATCCTGGAGCCGGCCCTGGCTGAATGTATGGTGAACTTTGCAGGTATAGCACTTTGCACTGTAACCTTGTCATCTGTTTGCCTGGAATTATCATCTCTCCTGAACAGGGAACATTGCTTGTTTAACCAATGACACAAGTGATTCTGCAATTTCAAAGAAAAGCACTTGTTATAAGTAGATAGGAGTTTTTGGTATGTAAATCAAGTAAACTCTCCAGGTCCCTTCTGCCCCCTCCCAGAGCTGTAAATTACAGGTTCCTTTACCTTTGAGTGTTAGAAATGTTAAATAGGAAATGTGAACATTAAAGTCTGTACTGCTTTGGTTTCACAATTACAAACATACAATAAACAAGATGGACACTTTTCCTGGCACATTACTCTACTGTAGGAATGAGCGACTTTGCCTTTTAAAGGTTCGAGTCGGGTTTCATGAAACCCGACTTTCTCAAAAGTCGAGTCGAACGATATCGGCCGACTGTTGGGAAAAGTCGGAGGTCCGACTGAAACACGAAACCCAATGCAAGTCAATGAGGAAGCAAAGTCGGCAGGGAGTGGAGAACTGTAAACACACCTACAGTGCCCATTTCAATGCCAAAGACATCAATTCTTATTACTTAAGCTTGGCAACCTTCATTTACTTTATAATAATAGTTACGCATTGAAAACTGGGGATTATTTGGCTAAAGTTGTGGGGGGGCAGGGCTGGATCCAGGTTTTTGTGGGCCCTGGCCAAAGAGTTTCAGTGGGCCCCTTTAACACATACCACAATTCATGATGCTCCGATACGGCACAGAAATATAGGTATAGTACAATGACAAATACTTCACTTCTTACATTACATGACTGATATTTATTTTAAATTCTACAATAGCTCAAAAACCGGACAGTATATTACTCCATACAGTATTATGGCCTCCACATAGTGTGCCATACAGAAAAATGAGCCCCATATATTGCTCCATACAGAAAAATTGGTCCCATATAATGTTCCATACAGTATATGATGAGCTCCACATAATGCTACAGAATATGATGGTCCCCATATAATGTGCCATACAGTATAGGACGGTCCCCATAGAGTAGAATGAGCCCCACATATTGCTCCGTACAGTATAATGGAGTCGCATATAAAGCTCCATACAGTATATGATGGACCCCATATATTGCTCCATACAGAATGGGCTCCATATAATGCTCCATACAGAATAGGCCCCATATGACACCAATCTCTCCTTCACCTCCCACATACAATCTCTTGCCCGCTCTTGCCGCCTACACCTAAAGAACATCTCTAGAATCCGCCCTTTTCTCACCATGGAAACAACAAAAACCCTCACTGTAGCATTGATCCACCCCCGCCTGGACTACTGCAACGCTCTATTACTTGGCCTCCCCATTACTCGACTATCCCCTCTCCAGTCCATCCTTAATGCAGCAGCCAGGGTCATCCATCTGGCTAATCGGTACTTGGACGCGTCCGCTCTTCACCAGTCCTTACACTGGCTGCCCATTCATTATAGGATCCAATTCAAAGTACTGGTTCTCACCCACAAAGCTCTCCACAGTGCAGCACCCCCCTACATCTCCTCCCTCATTTCTATCTATCGGCCTAACCGACTGCTGCACTCTGCAAACGACTTTCGACTAACCTCTGCACTAATCCGTACCTCCCACTCCCGACTCCAAGACTTCTCCCGCGCTGCGCCAATCCTCTGGAATGCTCTACCCCAAGAAATTAGGACTATCCACAATTTGCATGGTTTCAGGCGCTCCCTCAAAACACATCTGTTCAGAGCGGCCTATCACATTCACTAATCAAACTCATTCTCTGTGTAAGTGTGTGTGTGTAGCCAGGGGCGTACATAGAAATCATGGGGCCCCATAGCAAAAGTCTGAATGGGGCCCCCCCCAAAAAAAACAGGTGCTCTTAACTCCACACACACACACACCTGCATACCTCCCAACTTTTGAAGATGGGAAAGAGGGATGGTAAATTTTAGGCCACGCCCATGACCACACCCATTTCACAACTAATCACACCCATGTCCACGCCCCAACTACACCCATTTAGCCCTGCTGATCACACGGACTGGTACTGAGGGCACAGTGGCTGGCATTATGGGATCAGTGGCTGGTACTGTGCGCACACTGACTGGTACTGAGGAAAAGAAAGAAAGAGCAGAGTTTTAAAGTGCTCCTCGGGGCTCCGCCGTGTACTCCTGTGTCCACGGGGAAAGTAAGCTGACAGCCGGGACAGCGGGGCAGACCCTCTCTCAAAATCGGGACTGTTGGGAGGTATGAATGCTCCCCACCATACACCTTGTACATGCACGGCTCCGCACACCTCATACACACACGGTTCCCCTCTGTACACCTCGCGCACACACGGCTCCACTCCGTACACGGCTTCACTCCGTACACCTCGCGCACACATGGCTCCACTCAGTACACACACGGCTTCACTCCGTAAACCTCGTACATAAGCAGCCACGCTCCGTAAACCTTGTACACATGTGGCTTTGCACCATACACTTCGTACACATGCAGTTCCGCTCCGTACACCTCGTACACATGCGTTTCCGCTCCGTACACCTCGTACACACGCGGTAACGCTCCATACACACGCGGCTGCACTTCTCTACACCCCGTACACACACGGCTCTGCTCCGCTCCGTACACACACGGCTCTGCTCCGCTCCGTACACACACGGCTGAAGCACGGAGCCCTATGTGTACGGAGATGAGCGGCTCAGCTCCGTACACTTCGTACACACAAGGCTCCGTTTTGTACGCCCCGCACACACACAGCACTGCTACAACCACCTCGTACACACACAGCTCCGCTCCATACACCTCGCACACATGTGGTTCCGCTCCATACACCTCGTACACACGCGGTTCCGCTTCATACACACGCGGCTCCACTTCTCTACACCCCGTACACACACGGTTCTGCTCCGTACACACACGGCTCAAGCACGGAGCCCTGTGTGTACGGAGATGAGCGGCTCAGCTCCGTACACACACTGCACTGCTACAGCCACCTCGTACACACACAGCTCTGCTCCATACACCTCATACACACACGGCTCTGCTCCGTACACCTCGTACACACACGGCTACGCTCCATACACTTTTCACACACGGCTCCGCTTTATACACCTCATACACACACGGCTCTGCTCCATACACCTCGTACACACACGACTCTGCTACATCCACACTGTAAATCCCTCCTGACCCCTCACATAAACTTACCCTCAGCGACAGCCAGCACCCATGACAACCAGCACAGCAGACTTGCACACGGAGGAGCCTGGCCATGTGACACCCAACTCCTCCCCTCCTGTGACCTCATCACAGGTCCTGTGTGCACAGAGTAGGAAAGCTCAGCAGGTCATTGCTCTGCTGTGAGAAGCTAAAGTGCAGCGCTGGAAGGCAACTATAGGGTGTATGGGAGGCGTGGCGGCTCAGCTCACTGCGGGACACATAGTGTCCCGCCGGGACAGTGGGAGGAGGGGGTCAGAATCGGGACTGTCCCGGCCAATCCGGGACGGTTGGGAGGTATGCACCTGCAGTGCATGCAGGGCCCCCTACACCCTCCACAGTGCGTGCAGCCGGGCCCCTCTCCCTAAGGTGCAAAGTGCAGCCAGAGCCATTGTAAATGTAAAGTGCCAGCACAGTGGGGGGACACATTTAACAAAAAAAATCGACCCCCAGCCAGGCTCACCATCTTGTGTGTGCAGTGGCGTAGCAACTGTTTGTGGGGCCCGGGGCGGCTGAAAAATTTGCCGCCCCTTTGGTCATTGATAATCCTGAAGCATTCACCATTACAACCAAAAAAAGGCTTAAAGTAAATACCTTTCACCTGTAAAATCAGCATGGCAAAAATACACACTGCAAAGCAGCAACACACAGTTTGGACTTGTGTTTATGATGTGCTTTATCCTCCTTGGACAAAAAGGACTTCTTTAGGCTTGGCTCACATTTATACAGTGCAGTCTGCTGGACAAATATGTCTGAATTGCAAAAAAAAATGGTATTCAGACGTATATGGAGGCATACACAAACCATAATGGGCAACACGTAGTGTAAAAAAAATGTTCTTCTGACTATGTTTTGCCCTGATCACGTTGTATTGTGGGAAAAAAACATAATTGACCAAAGGTACGCGTTTTTAATGTGGGGTGAAAAAAAGTTTATTCCTCTGGACACCTCCTCACAGAACTGATGCCAAAATGGAGTGGGATGGGACTGTTGACACCAGTAAAACTAGATGGAAAAAAAATGATTCTTTTTAAGTAAAAAACATATAGAGACAAAGATGGAAGTACGATATGTATCAAATGTACTTGCTTAAATTTGTAGGTTGATGCATGGCATACGTTTTAATGCATACGTCCAACGCATTAAGTCTGCAGGCGTATAAATGTGAACCTAGCCTGACGGAACATGCTGCATAGTGTGCTCCGATGTAAGAAGTGTGGTGCCTAATCTGACAGCAGGTACAAGCAATGCCCATCATTCATGGCATCATATAAGACAGGTAGACGGATGTCATATCTTTGTATATGAAATGATTGGAATATGTAAGCTATGCAAAGTTCCAACATGTGTACAAACTACAAGACACATTTTATCAGAGGTAAGGTGACACAGAAATGCCGCACACAATATCTTCCATAACATCTGCAGAACTTCCACTCTCAGGCACCTCATGAGCTCAGCACGCCCCATGTAATTGCTGTCTCCCATGTGCATGCCTCTGGGGTGAAGGAGCAGAATAAATTAGTAACATTTATTGGCTGCACCATGATTTCCAGGGCATTGCACATTTTTAGTATTGCATGACATGCATTGTTGCACACCTTGACAGTGAAGTTGGTGGTGGGACATAGACTGGACATGGTCTTACCTACAGCTAGGAAGCATCATCCTGCCTGGTGGTGGTACAGGGGTTAAATCACATGAAACCAGCTCCAATGGAGAAGCAATGTGAGGAGTACAGAAGGGTGGCTGCAGTGCATGCAGGGCCCCCTCCTCCACAGTGCCTGCAGTCAGGCCCCCCTCCGTAAGGTGCAAAGTGCAGCCAGAGGCTAGCCATTGTAAATATAAAGTGCCAGCACAGTGAGGGACACATTCAACAAAAAAAATCCACCCCATACCCCAGCCAGCAGGGCTCACCGTCTTGTGTACCTCTCCATGAGTGAAACTTATGAATGTTTTCTGCTTCCTGCGATGCACGTGTTGCTCTCTGGCTGCCAGGCTGGCTTTCTTATGCAAATGCAGCCAGAGACTTAAGCCAACTGCTGACCAGGAAACAACAAGGAAAGGGGACCTTCAAGGGGGTTTACAGTGTCCGGCAGCCGTTGTGTTGTGAATGGGTTTGAGATGAGTTCTGAGCAGAGGCTTCCTCTGGTGGTTACAAGCGGTGCTGGTCTGTCCAGTGAAGATTGTGAGGACTGGGAATCAGGTGTTACTGACTGGTCTTATATAAGGGAGTCACCTTCCCATCAGGGTTGCCGGTGATCAATTGTTCTGGTCTGAATCCTTCATTCCTGTTTCCCTTGTAGCCTGCTGTGTCGTGTCTGCATCTCCTGCTAACAGATAAGACATTTTCTTCTTTTTGTTTTTTGTGCTATATTTTTGCATTTTGTCCTGCACTTCTGTGGGGGCCTTCAGGGTCCCCTCCGGGGGCTTTTGCCTCTCAGTTTAGTTCAGCCACTGATGTTTGTACTTTTGCTTTTTCCAGTTTTTTCAGTGGCTGCTGTTTTGATTTTGTTACACCAGAGAACTAATTTAGGTGGAAGAGGTCGTGTGATCTCAGGCGTTTTTGAAATTAGTAGAGTTGGTGCTTTTCAGGGTTTTCTGGGATTGCAGTAAGTACCCTTCCTATCCTTTTCTATTAGTTAGTTTGGGCCCCAGCATTTGCTCATACTATTTTCTTTCTGTGTCAGTATTTCATCTTGTCTAACCGCCATTACATGTTTGGGGGCTTACTATTATCTTTGGGGTTCTGCTCCGGGGCAGATAGCTTTCCTATTTCTATCTTTAGGTGTAGTTAGTTTCTCAGGCTGTGACGAGGCGTCTAGGACCAACGTAGGAACGCTCCACGGCTGCCTCTAGTTGTGGTGGTTAGTCAGGGTACTGCAATCTCATAGATTCCAACTGCTCTGGTGTATTGCCTTTTTTACCTGCACTCCTCAGCTACCGAAACATAACAGTATCACCGGCCCAAAATTTAAAATTGTATGGTACTCACAGAAGGGAAAAAATATTGTGAAAGAAAAAAGGTTGTCAGAGTTGTCAGAGATATTTTTCTGTTTGTGTTTTTTTTTTTTTCCCTCTGTATCTCTGGGTGCTGGGGAGGATCTTTTCTCTCAATGGAGTTTGCACAGTTGTCTGGCCGTGTGGATCAGCTTGCCGCTGAGGTTCGGAGTATTGCTATCTATCTTGCTGGGTTGCCTGTTGTGGAACCTAGGATTCCCATGCCAGATTTGTTTTTAGGGGATCGAGCTAAGTTTCAGAATTTCAAAAATAATTGTAAATTGTTTTTTGCCTTAAAATCTAAGTCCTCAGGGAACGCAGCGCAGCAGGTTCAAATTATCATCTCTCTCCTGCGCGGCGATCCTCAGGATTGGGCTTTTTCCCTGACACCTGGGGATCCTGTTTTGAGTGATGTTGATGCATTTTTTCAGGCTTTGGGGTTATTGTACGATGAGCCTAATGTCACTGATCAAGCTGAAAAAGCCTTGTTGGCATTAAATCAGGGGCTTGATGACGCTGAGTTATACTGTCAGAGATTCCGTAGGTGGGCAGTCCTGACCAAATGGAATGACGATGCTTTGGCAGCCCTTTTCCGGAAGGATCTGTCAGATAATGTAAAGGATGTTATGGTGGGATTCCCTGTCCCCTCTGGTCTCAATGATTCTATGTCATTAGCGATTCAAATTGACAGACGTTTGCGTGAGCGGAGAAGTATGCGTGGAATAGTGTTGCCTTGTGAACCAGCTTCTGAACCCATGCAGTGTGATAGAGTGGTGTCTGGGGCACAGCGTCATGAGTTTCGAAAGCGCAATGGGTTATGTTTCTACTGTGGTGATGCCTCTCATGCTATTTCAGTCTGCCCTAAGCGGGGAAGACGTTTTGCACGCTCAGTTGTCTTGGGTAGTATTCAGACTAAGTTTTTATTAATTGTCACTCTGATGTGCTCTCTGTCCTCATTTTCTGCTCAGGCTTTCGTTGATTCTGGAGCAGCTATTAACCTGATGGATTATGATTTTGCTAAACGTTGTGGGTTTCCCTTGATACCCCTACAGAAGTCTATTCCCCTACTGGGGATCGATTCTACCCCTTTGGCTGAGAATAAACCCCAGTTTTCTACTCAGGTGATAATGAGGGTTGAACCTGATCACCAGGAGTGCTGCAAATTTTTGGTTCTGTATAATCTGCATGACATTATCGTGCTGGGTTTCCCTTGGTTACAGTCTCATAATCCTGTTTTGGATTGGAAATCTGTGTCTGTAACCAGTTGGGGCTGCCAATGTGTTAATACCAACACTCCTGTTTTTTCTGCCTCCCCCCAGGCTCAGGATGTTCCTGACTTTTTGATTGATTTTTCTGATGTGTTTAGCGAAAGTAAATCTGCATCCTTGCCTCCCCATAGGAGCTATGACTGCGCTATTGAATTAGTGCCGGGTAGTAAATTCCCTAAAGGTAGCCTTTTTAACTTGTCTGTACCTGAACATGACGCTATGCGGTCTTATATCAAGGAATCATTGGAGAAGGGTCATATCAGACCATCCTCTTCACCCTTAGGTGCCGTTTTTTTCTTTGTGGCCAAAAAGGATGGTTCATTAAGGCCGTGTATTGATTATCGTCTCTTGAACAATATTACTGTGAAATATCAATACCCGTTACCCTTGATTTCTGACCTGTTTTCCAGGGTGAAAAACGCTACTTGGTTTACCAAGCTTGACCTCAGGGGGGCGTATAACCTTATTCGCATTAAGCACGGGGATGAATGGAAGACGGCATTCAATACCCCTGAAGGGCATTTTGAGTACCTAGTGATGCCCTTTGGGCTCACTAATGCTCCTTCCGTCTTCCAGTCCTTCATGAATGACATTTTCAGGGATTTTGTGGACAAATTTCTGATTGTTTATTTGGATGATATCTTGATTTTTTCTAATGACTGGGACTCTCATGTGAAACATGTTCGAACTGTGTTCCAGATTTTGAGAGAGAATGCTCTGTATGTGAAGGGATCAAAGTGTCTTTTTGGCGTACAGAGGATCTCATTTCTGGGATTCATTTTGTCCCCATCTGTTATTGAAATGGACCCGGTCAAGGTTCAGGCCATCTGTGATTGGGTCCAACCTACTTCATTAAAGGCTCTTCAGAGATTTTTGGGTTTTGCCAATTTTTATCGTAAATTTATTGGTAATTTCTCGGTTATTGTTAAACCATTAACTGATTTGACCAGAAAGGGTTCTGATGTGGTGAATTGGCCTACTGAGGCAGTCTCTGCATTTCAGGAACTTAAGCAGAGATTCACTTCTGCTCCTGTTCTACGGCAGCCTGATGTTTCTCTGCCATTTCAGGTGGAGGTTGATGCCTCTGAAATTGGGGCAGGTGCCGTTTTGTCCCAAAAAGATCCAGAGACCTCTAAAAGTAACCCTTGTGCCTTTTTCTCTCGAAAATTTTCTCCTACTGAACGTAATTATGACGTGGGTAATCGGGAGTTATTGGCCATGAAGTGGGCTTTTGAAGAGTGGAGACATTGGCTGGAGGGAGCCAAACATCAGGTGGTGGTCCTTACGGACCATAAGAATCTGGTCTATCTGGAATCTGCCAAGCGACTCAATCCTAGACAGGCCAGGTGGGCCTTGTTTTTCACACGTTTTAATTTTGTGGTTTCCTTTCTTCCTGGCACTAAGAATGTTAAGGCGGATGCCCTCTCGAGGAGTTTCCTTGCGGACTCTCCTGAGTTATCTGATCCTTCTGTTATTTTGAAAGAGGGTGTAGTTCTTTCCGCCATCTCGCCCAATTTGAGACTTGCTCTGGAGGGGTGTCAGGAGGATAGGCCCGAGTGCTGCCCTGCTGGAAAATTGTTTGTCCCGGACCAGTGGAAGAAGAGTGTGATGTCTGAGATTCATTGTTCCGCATTGGCTGGGCATCCCGGAATTTTTGGTACCAGAGACTTGGTTAGTCGGTCCTTTTGGTGGCCTACCTTGTCTCGTGATGTCAGGGAATTTGTGCAGTCCTGCGGGACTTGCTCTCGCTCCAAGCCTTGCTCTCGCTCTAGTGGTTTGTTGATGCCATTGCCTGTGCCTAAGAGACCATGGACCCATATCTCTATGGATTTCATTTCTGACCTTCCTGTTTCTCAGAGAATGACCACCATCTGGGTAATTTGTGATAGGTTTTCCAAAATGATACATCTTGTGCCATTACCTAAGTTGCCTTCCTCCTCTGAATTGGTGCCGTTGTTCCTTCAGCACGTGGTTCGTTTACACGGCATTCCTGAGAAAATTGTGTCTGACAGAGGAGTCCAGTTTGTTTCCAGATTTTGGAGGACTTTTTGTTCTAAACTGGGTGTTCAATTGTCTTTCTCCTTGGCATTTCATCCTCAGACCAATGGTCAAACTGAGAGAACAAACCAGACATTGGAGACTTATCTAAGATGCTTTGTGTCTGCTGATCAGGATGACTGGGTCTCTTTTTTGCCTTTGGTTGAGTTTGCTCTTAATAATAGGGCTAGCTCTGCCACTTTGATGTCTCCGTTTTTCTGTAATTCTGGGTTTCACCCTCGATTTTCTTCAGGACAGACGGAGGCTTCTGTCTGTCCAGGTGTTGACTCTGTTGTGGAGCGTATGCAACAGATTTGGGACCAGGTAGTGGAGAGGTTGTCCCTCTCTCAGGAGAAGGCCCAGCGGTTTGCTAACCGGCATAGGACTGATGGTCCTCGGTTTAAAGTGGGGGACTTGGTCTGGTTGTCCTCAAAGAATATTCCTATGAGAGTAGCATCTCCTAAATTTAAGCCTAGGTTCATTGGACCTTATAAGATCATGGAGATTATTAATCCTGTTTCTTTTCGTTTGCTTCTTCCAGGGACATTTAAGATCCATAACGTGTTCCACAAGTCCTTGTTGAAGAGGTTTGTTGAGCCAGTGGTTCCTGCTGCTGTGCCTCCTGACCCTGTTTTGGTTGAGGGCAATCTGGAGTATGTGGTTGAGAAAATATTAGATTCTCGTTTTTCTAGACGGAAACTCCAGTATTTGGTTAAATGGAGAGGTTATGGTCAGGAAGACAATTCTTGGGTGTTTGCTTCGGACATCCATGCTAGGAGACTTATCCGTGCGTATCATAGAACTTATCCTGACCGACCTGGTTGCTCAAATGAGGGTTCGGTGACCCCTCCTCAAGGGGGGGTACTGTTGTGAATGGGTTTGAGATGAGTTCTGAGCAGAGGCTCCCTCTGGTGGTTACAAGCAGTGCTAGTCTGTCCAGTGAAGATTGTGAGGACTGGGAATCAGGTGTTACTGACTGGTCTTATATAAGTGAGTCACCTTCCCATCAGGGTTGCCGGTGATCAATTGTTCTGGTCTGAATCCTTCATTCCTGTTTCCCTTGTAGCCTGCTGTGTCGTGTCTGCATCTCCTGCTAACAGATAAGACATTTTCTTCTTTTTGTTTTTTGTGCTATATTTTTGCATTTTGTCCTGCACTTCTGTGGGGGCCTTCAGGGTCCCCTCCGGGGGCTTTTGCCCTCTCAGTTTAGTTCAGCCACTGATGTTTGTACTTTTGCTTTTTCCAGTTTTTTCAGTGGCTGCTGTTTTGATTTTGTTACACCAGAGAACTAATTTAGGTGGAAGAGGTCGTGTGATCTCAGGTGTTTTTGAAATTAGTAGAGTTGGTGCTTTTCAGGGTTTTCTGGGATTGCAGTAAGTACCCTTCCTATCCTTTTCCATTTAGTTAGTTTGGGCCCCAGCGTTTGCTCATACTATTTTCTTTCTGTGTCAGTATTTCATCTTGTCTAACCGCCATTACATGTTTGGGGGCTTTCTATTATCTTTGGGGTTCTGCTCCGGGGCAGATAGCTTTCCTATTTCTATCTTTAGGTGTAGTTAGTTTCTCAGGCTGTGACGAGGCGTCTAGGACCAACGTAGGAACGCTCCACGGCTGCCTCTAGTTGTGGTGGTTAGTCAGGGTACTGCAATTTCATAGATTCCAACTGCTCTGGTGTATTGCCTTTTTTACCTGCACTCCTCAGCTACCGAAACATAACACCGTTGCTTATATTTAATTAAAGGAGATAGTACTGTGTCAGCACAGCACAGCACAGCTGCCAAACCACAGCGGCCGTCGTGGGCCCCCTCACCTGTCTGGGCCCCATAGCAGCTGCTTGGTCTGCTACTATTCAAGGAACGCCACTCTGTGTAGCCCATTCACTATCTCCATCCATACCTCACTCCCTCAAGATGGCTGGACCATCATTGTAAATGCACCATTGTATATACACACCTGTACTTTGTATCTCCCCCACCTCATTGTAGATTGTAAGCTCTCACGAGCAGGGTCGTCTTATTTTGCTTTAATTATTGTATTGTTAACGTTGTTACTTATGACTTGTGTTTTGAAACTGTTAAACTGTAAAGTGCTGCGGAATATGATGGCGCTATATAAATAAAGATTATTATTATATGTGCTCCATATGATGCCCCATATATAAATGGCCCTATATGATGCCCCATAAATAATGAACCCCATGTGATGCTCCAGTATATGATGGCCCCACGGATGATGCTCCAGTGTATGATGGGCTAATATAATGCTCCATAAATAATGGGCCCCATTTATAATGCTCCAGTGTATAATGGGCCCCGTAAATGCTGCTCCAGTGTCTGATGTCCCCCATTTAGAATGCTACAGTATATGATGGGCCCCATGGATGATGCTCCAGTGTCTTATGGGCCAATATAATGCTCCATATAAAATGGGCCCCATTAATAATGCTCCAGTGTATAATGGGCCCCGTATATGCTGCTCCAGTGTCTGATGTGGCCCATTTATAATGCTCCAGTATATGATGGGCCCCATGGATGATGCTCCAGTGTATGATGGGCCAATATAATGCTCCATATATAATGGGCCCCATTTTTAATGCTCCAGTGTATAATGGGCCCGGTAAATGCTGCTTCAGTGTCTGATGTCCCCCATTTAGAATGCTCCAGTATATGATGGGCGCCATGGATGATGCTCCAGTGTATGATGGGCCAGTATAATGCTCCATATATAATGGGCCCCATTTATAATGCTCCAGTGTATAATGGGCCCTGTGTATGCTGCTCCAGTGTCTGATGTGGCCCATTTATAATGCTCCAGTATATGATGGGCCCCATGGATGATGCTTCAGTGTCTTATGGGTCAAAATAATGCTCCATTATAATGGGCCCCATTTATAATGCTCCAGTGTATAATGGGCCCCGTACATGCTGCTCCAGTGTCTGATGTGCCCCATTTAGAATGCTCCAGTATATGATGGGCCCCATGGATGATGCTCCAGTGTATGATGGGCCAATATAATGCTCCATATATAATGGGCCCCATTTATAATGCTCCAGTGTATAATGGGCCCTATCTATGATGCTCAAGTGTATGATGGGCCCCATATATAATTCTCCAGTGTATAATGCTCCCAATATATTGCTCCAAACATTAAACAAAATGAAATACCTCTCCTTCCTAGGCACTGCTCTACTATGGACACCTCAGCGTCGCCATCTTCCAGCTCTCTGCACTTGGACTGTTCAGGCAGAGGGCGTACAGACGTGACGTGATCGCGCTCTCTGACCAGAATGTCACTGTCAGGAAATGCGGAAGACGTCACAGCGGTGGAGCAGGGAGAGGTAAGTATTGTAAGTGCTGGGGCCCTGAGCAAGAAGCAGGGGGCTCACTCGTGGGCGACGGCACTGGCACAGGGCCCCTCATAGTACACCGGTGTGCCTGACGGCGAATCGGCCCCCCCACCATCAGAGACACTTTTGCATACTTGAGGGGCCCTGTGCGAGTGCCGTCGCCCACGAGTGGGCCCCCCCACCTGCTCAGGGAACCGGGACTTGCCCGGGTGCGCCAGGTGCTGACGCTGACCCTGGGGGGAAGCCCAGTTAGGGAGGTGGAAAAACGGGCATATGTTGAGGTATAGGCTGGACGTTCAGCATCTGCAAATGGAGGAATTGGAGAAGTCGGAGGAAGAGGAGGACAAAGCGAGCCATTTTGCTGGCAACCTATGTGTCATCAGGGGAAGGTGGTACAAAATCCTTTGAAACCCAGGCATGGTTAATTTTTATGAAGGTGAGATCACCAACATTTTGGGTCGACAGCCAGGTCCTTCTTTCTGTCAGGATTGATCCCGCTGCACTGAAGACTCTTTCTGATAGCACACTACCAGCAGGGCAAGCGAGCTCCTGTAAAGCATAATGGGCCAATTCAGGCCAGTTGTCCAGTTTACAGGCCCAGTAGTCAAAGGGGAATGAACTGTGAGGGAGAACATCCATAGGGGAGAAGAGGTAATTTTGAACCATGATTGACAGCTGCTGTCTCCTGTCTGTTGCAATCGATTCAGTATTACAAGTCGTGTGAGCGTTACTCGAGAAATCAGTCCACAACATAGTCATGAAACCCCTGCTTCCAACGCCACTTCGGCTGTGTGCATCACGAACACCTCTTCCGTTTGGCCCAGTACGGCTCGTGGTAGAACCTGCACGGCTGCTGTGTGCTGGGAATGCCTCTAACAAACGGTTTACCAAAGTTGCTTGTTTGTTCGCAAATATTAGCTCTAGGTTCTCTTGTGGCATGATGTTCTGAAATTTGCCTTTATAGCGTGGATCGAGGATGCTGGCCAACCAGTCGTCGTCATCCTTCATCATTTTGGCATTGCGGGGGTCCCTTTTTAGGATCCGCAAGACATAATCACACATGTGGGCCAATGTTCCCGACGTCAATGATGCACTGCCAGTGGTGGGTGGAGGAGCACTTCATGTCAAATCCACATCCCTCCAGTCACTCACAAACCCTGTACCTGACCTTGGCAAGCCAACATTTTTTCTTGCCCCCTGAGATGCATCCTCCTCCCAAAATAATCATACCCCTCATCCTCCTTCTCTTCCTCTTCTTCCGCCACCTCTTCCAGGACAGTTCCCTGAGCAGACAATGCCTGACTGTCATCAAGGCTTCCCTCCTCCTCCTCCTCTACCTCCTCCGCTGCAGACGCCTGATCCTTAATGTGCATCAAAGTTTGCATGAGCAGACGCATAAGTGGGATGCTCATGCTTATGATGGCGTCGTCTGCACTTACCAGCTGTGTGCATTCCTCAAAACACTAAAGGACTTTACAGAGGTCTTTCAGCTTTGACCACTGCACACCAGACAACTCCATGTCTGCCCTCAAACTGCCTGTCCGTGTATCCTCCCACAAATGCATTACTGCCTGCCTCTGTTCGCACAACCTCTCAACCATGTGCATGGTGGAGTTCCACCTTGTTGCAACGTCTATGATTAGGCGGTGCTTGGGGAGGTGGAGTGATTGCTGCTGCCTCTGCATACAACTGGAGTCTACGGGCGAGCGATGGATGTGCGAGCACAGTGTTCGCACCTTATGGAGCTGGGCTGTTAACTCAGGATAATTATTTAGGAAGCACTGCACCACCAGGTTCAAGGTGTGAGCCAGGCAAGGAATGTGTCTGAGTTTTGACAGGGCTATGGCCGCCACAAAATTACGGCCGTTATCACTGACTACCTTGCCGGGCGCAAGATGTAGACTGCCCAGCCATGACTCAGTTTCTCGCTGCAAGTAGTCGGCCAGTACCTCCGCGGTGTGTCTGTTGTCGCCCAAAGACATCATCTTTAAAACAGCCTGCTGACGCTTACCACTAGCTGTTCGATAGTGGGACACTTCGTGTGCAACACTGGCAGCTGCGGATGGAGTGCTCATGCGACTGAGCTCTGTTGACGAGCTTTCGCTTCTGGAGGAGGAGGAGGGTCGAATGCCTACAGCCAACTGTTGCCTATACCGTGGGCTAGGCAGCACTGTCCCACCGCCACTGTCCCCTGTGGACCCTGCATCCACCACATTAACCCAGTGCACAATGATGGACACGTAATGGCCCTGGCCATGCCTACTGGCCCATGCATCTGTTGTGAGGTGCATCTTTCCACTCACTGATTGTTTGAGTGGATGGACAATGCGGTCTTTCACATGCAGGTGGAGGGCAGGGATGGCTTTTCTAGAAAAGAAGTGCCGACTGGGTAGGTTATAGCGTGGGACAGCGTAGACCATGAGCTCTCAGAATGCTGCACTTTCAACCAAACGGAAGGGCATCATCTCTAATGAGATCAGTTTGGCAATGTAGGCGTTCAAAGCCAGTGTACGAGGATGAGAGGATGAGTACTTTCTTGTTCTACTCAGAGTGTCTGCTAGAGTGAGCTGGACTTGAGAGCTGCATATGGGTGAACTAGGCATGGACATGACGGACTGAGAGGGGGTTGGTGATGGTGATGGTGGTGCTGGTGGTGATGGCCTCGATTCTTTCGTTGCAAAATCATTGTGATTCCCTGACTGCTTTGGCCTTGCGACAACACCTCAACATTTCTTGCTGGGGGTGTGCTAACTGGTGGGCTTACAGTGGGGGAAGCGATGAAATGTTGCTGGCTACCTTCAGTCATAGCAGGTGCACATGTGCTGCCTGAGGTTTTGTAGTCCGTCCACGCTTGCAAGTGCATGTTCATTAAATGTCTAAGCATGCAACTGGTATTCAAATTTCGGAGATTTTTCCCTCGGCTAAAGGTCCTTCAGCACTTCTTACAGATAACCTTTGCCTCATGAATAGGATTTTGGTCAAAAAAGTGCCACATTGCACTCTTCCTACTATGGTATAAATTTTCAGGGCTTGCACGCTGTGCTAATTTGACCGTCTGGCCAAGCTGTCCTGCAACTCTTTTTGTTTTTTTAACACGTTTTTGGACTGCTACGGGCCTGCCAGATAACCGCTGCTGTGATGTCGATGCCTGCTGCGGATCCTTCTCCTCTTCTGAGCTATTGCCAGCGGCACCCTCTTCACCCAATGGATGCCAATCCGGGTCAACAACTGGGTCATCCATCACCTCCTCTTCAATTTCATCTGCACCTTCCTCTGTGTCACCGTGTAAGGTGGTATAGTATGTGGGAAGGGGCACCTGAGTTTCATCAGGGTCAGATTCTGGCTCAGTGGACAGCGAGGGCAATGTAGTACTGTGGGCGAATGTACCAGCAGAATCATCTAGCAGTGGCTGTGCATTAGTAAACTCCATGTCAGATTCATGTTGGACTGGGGAATTCAGGATTTGACTTGATAACACAGGCATGGTATGTGAAAAGAGCTCCATGGAGTAATCTGAAGTGTGGCCTGTCGCATCCTTCACTTTTGGTGGGGGTGAAGGACACAAGGAAAGGTGTTGTTCCTGACCAGGAGCCTGCACTGACGACTCAGTGCTTGCATTTTTTGAAACTTCAGAAGAGGAGGCGATAGAGCTGGAGGCTGTTTCGGCAATGTAAGCCAAATCCTGTTCCTGATGCTTCGGCTTTAAAAGCGGTTTACCTACTCCCAGAAAAGGGAGCCTTCCAGGCCTTTTGGAGCCAGACGATGACGCCGGCTCAATACCTCCTGCCTAAGGTGCTCTTGTGCTTTTAGCACTTCCAGCAGATGCACCACCACCACCATCAGTACCAGCTGGCCCCCCACGCCCACGTCCGTGGCCTCTTCGACCATACTTCCTCATGTTTGGGAAAATGTACCCAAAATACAGCGTACAGCTGTATACAGTCTAGGGTAATTGTAAATCTCCGTATATATTTCAGGAGTCTGACACAGATGCTCACATGCTCAGTATAGATTAGACAAGAATATAAAAAGCTGAAAAAGGGTACTGTATCACAAGCGTACAGCTGTATACAGTGTTGAGTTAATTTCAAATCTCCGTATATATTTCAGTAGTCAGACACAGATGCTCTCAGGCTCAATATTTATTAGACAAGAATATAAAAAGCTGAAAAATGGTACTGTATCACAAGCGTACAGCTGTATACAGTGTTGGGTTAATTTCAAATCTACGTATATATTTCAGGAGTCAGACACAGACGCTCTCAGGCTCAGTATTTATCAGACAAGAATATAAAAAGCTGAAAAAGGGTACTGTATCACCAGATACCAGGTGTATATAGTATAGTGAAAATATTGTAAATCTCAGTATATATTTCAGGAGTCACACACAGACGCTCTCAGGCTCAGTATGGATTAGACAAGAATATAAAAAGCTGAAAAATGGTACTGTATCACCAGATACCAGGTATATATAGTAAAGTGAAAATATTGTAAATCTCCGTATATATTTCAGGAGTCAGACACAGACGCTCTCAGGCTCAGTATGGATTAGACAAGAATATAAAAAGCTGAAAAATGGTACTGTATCACAAGATATCAGGTATATATAGTATTGTGAAAATTGTTGTGAACGAGTTGGAGATGACTTCGGAGCTGAGGCTCCCCTCTGGTGGTTGCTGAGGGTATTGAACCTATGTTGAACAGCAAACGTCCACCGCCTGCAATTGATGACTGGTTATCAGGTGGGACGGACTGGCCTGATATAAGTGAGCTGACCTCCCATGATCCTCGCCTGTGATCAATTGTTACTTCCTGGTCTAGGTTGGAATTCAGCTTGATTTTCTGCTGTCTCCTGCTATCATTCAGATAAGTTACTTTCTGTTTTTTTTTCTGTGGTTTGATTTTCCTTGTTTTTGCTGCCTTGCTTTGAGTTTAGCCGGGTCCCCTTTGGGGGCTTGTGCTGGTCTCTGTTATATTTTTGTATTTGTTCATTTGCTCTGTTCCTGTGATTTTTTTACTGCTGGGTAGCTGCGTGTTCACACCAGAGATCTGATATAGGTGGTCGAGACCGTGTGGTCTCAGCATTTTTGGAATCAGAAGTGTTGGAGTTTTTCCTTGGGTTTTGCTGGGTTGCAGACAGTATTCTCTCCTGTACTGTCCTATCTAGACAGTTTTGGCCCCAGCTTTTGCTCAAACTATTTTCTGTCTGCGTTCGTGTTTTCTTCTTGTCTAACCGCCATTATATGTTTGGGGCTTCCTATTCCTTTGGGGCTCTACTCCGGGGCAGTTAGTTTTCCTCTTTCCATCTTCAGGGTTAGCCATCTCTCCGGCTGTGACGAGGCGTCTAGGGCACCATAGGAACGTCCCACGGCTGCTTCTAGTTGTGCGGTTAGTTTAGGGGTCTGCAAGCTATTAGATCCCAACCTCTCTGGTGTTTGGCTACCTTTGCGGTTTTTGCTCCTGCCCTCCTCAGCTACCAAAACATAACAGAAAATATTGTAAATCTCCGTATAACTTTCAGGAGTCACACACAGACGCTCTCAGGCTCAGTATGGATTACACAAGAATATAAAAATCTGAAAAAGGGTACTGTATCACCAGATACCAGGTATATATAGTAAAGTGAAAATATTGTAAATCTCCATATATATTTCAGGAGTCAGACACAGACGCTCACAGGCTCAGTATGTACTAGACCAGAATATAAAAATCAGAAAAAGGGGTACTGTATAGTATAGTTAAAATATTGTAAATCTCCGTAAATCTTTCAGAAGTCAGACACAGACGCTCTTAGGCTCAGTATGGATTAGACAAGAATATAAAAAGCTGAAAATGGGTACTGTATCACAAGAGTACAGCTGTATACAGTGTTGGGGTAATTGTAAATCTCTGTATATATTTCTGGAGTAACACACAGACGCTCACAGGCTCAGTATGGATTAGACCAGAATGTGAAAAGCAGAAAAAGTGTACTTTATCAGAAGCGTACAGCTGTATACAGTGTTGGGGTAATTGTAAATCTCCGTATATATTTCCGGAGTAACACACAGACGCTCACAGGCTCAGTATGGAGTAGACCAGAATATAAAAAGCAAAAAAGCTAATATATCCGAAGATACCAGACGTATACAGTGTAGGGGTAATTGTAAATCTCCGTATATATTTCCGGAGTAACACACAGACGCTCTCTCAGTATGGATTTGACCGTAATACAGAAGGCAAAAAATCGGTACTGTATCAGAAGATACCAGCTGTATACGGTTTTGGGGAAAATTGAAATCTCCGTATATATTTCCGGAGTCACACACAGATAGTCAGCATGTATTTGTCTGTGATACTAGCTGGTACACGGTAGTGTGTGAGTAGCGTACAGCTCTATACGGTGTGGGAAAAAATGAACGCTCTGTAACTGTGCAGAAAAAAAGAATCAAAGTATTAGTGCTGTGTAGGTGCTGCGTAAAAAGCAGTCTGCACAGAAGTGTACACACAGCAATACAGCTAGCAGGCAGCCTAATAATCAGCTCTGCTGCTGCACACAAGAAATACCTCCCCTGTCACTGGCTGGCAGCCTAATAATCAGCTCTGCTGCTGCACACAAGAAATTCCTCCACTTTCACTGGCAGGCAGCCTAATAACCAGCACTGCTGCACACAACAAAATCCTCCTCTGTCACTGCACACTAACTATACAGCACAATCGCTATCAGCACTAGCACAGAATAACTTTTTTCTTCCTGCCTAACTCTCTCCCTACTGAGAAACAGCGGCAGCAACCTCTCCCTACGCTAAGATCGGCAGAAGTAAAATGGCGGTCGGCGGTCAGGGCTTTTATAGCCACTATGGCGCCACACAAAGCAAGCCAATCAGTGCAATGCCCTTCTCTAAGATGGTGGTGGCCACTGCCCATGTCATCTTGTTGCCCACAGTGTGCGTCCTTGCTCATTGGCTGAGAAAAGGCACCTGCAAGCATTATGGGAAAACTGACTTTGGCGCTTGGGTCGACGACCGTATGGCCGACCTCACGCTATGGTCTGGTTTCGCTCGGCGTAACCCGACTTTGGGGAAAGTCAGTGATTTTTGAATCTGACCGATCTGTTTCGCTCAACTCTACTGTCAACTCTACTGTTCTCCTACATAGGTTTTCTGTTATAATAAAATCAAAGCTACAGTTTGCTCCTTACATACACCGAAGATCTTCAGTAAAGTACACCCAACAGACGGCTTATTCTCTGTTCTTTTATTGTCCATATATTTTGTTATCAATAATTATTTATAACATTGATGTTATATTATGTTATAAATGTTATATTATAATTTATGCTATTTTTATATTTGAAGGAATTTTCCATCAACCATGGGCGTACCCAGGATCAAAACTAGGGGGGGCAAGCCAATGTCACATCTTATACAGGTTACCTCATATACACAGTACATTATACTGCATATTAGGTATGGAGCATTAGAATTGTTGTATATTGTACAATACAGCAGTGTATGCGACACTACGCTGTATATACCATATATTATACATGGCACACTAACCTCTATACAAAGAATAAGAGGCAACATCCAAAAGAAATATAGGAAGCTTAATCACCATAAAAATACAAATTTTATTCAAAATCTTTAAAATACATATGCGGATAAAAAATCCAAAATGGGGACAGAGATATGCAGCAAATGGCCCAAAAACAGGTATATGTAAGGTAAAGAGATGGTCAATGTTCGGTTCCATATTTGTCACAAGTGAAGTAATTTTTCTCTTTCTTGATATCATTATTTCCTAGGGATTCCAAATTGCTATTAGTAAAATACCAATATATATACAGCGCTACAAAAACAATATACCAGCAATAAAACTGCCCACACAGAGACATACAGCCTGCACTGCCCACCACAGCAGCCTTGCCAATCCATATAATTTCATCCTCATCAATGCACATATTGGCGCAACTCCGCTTTTAGCTCAGGCTCAGACTGGTGTGGTGCGAGAGTCCCTAATAGGCAGGTAAATGTCCCCAATAGGCAGGTAAATGTCCCCAATAGGCAGCATTGATCCCCAATAGGCAGCATATGTCCTCAATAGGCAGCATAGGTCCCCAATAGGCAGCATATGTCCTCAATAGGCAGCATAGGTCCTCAATAGGCAGCATATGTCCTCAATAGACAGCATATGTCCCCAATAGGCAGCATATGTCCCTAATAGGCAGCATATGTCCCCAATAGGCAGCGTATGTCCTCAATAGGCAGCATATGTCCTCAATAGGCAGCATATGTCCTCAATAGGCAGCATATGTCCTCAATAGACAGCATAGGTCCCCAATAGACAGCATAGGTCCCAATAGGCAGCATAGGTCCCCAATACGCAGCATGTCCTCAATAGGCAGCATAATCCCCCATAGGCAGCATAGTACCCAGTAGGCAGCATAATTCCCCATAAGCAGCATAGTCCCCAATAGCCAGCATAATTCCCCAATAGCCAGCATTATTCCCCAATAGCCAGCATAATCCCCCAATATCCAGCATAATTCCCCAATAGCCAGCATAATCCCCAATAGCCAGCATAATCCCCCCACAGCCAGCATAATCCCACAATAGCCAGCATAATCCCCCCATAGCCAGCATAATCCCCATAGCCAGCATAATCCCCCCATAGCCAGCATAATCCCCATAGCCAGCATAATCCCCCCATAGCCAGTGTAATCCCCCCATAGCCAGCATAATCCCCATAGCCAGCATAATCCCCCCATAGCCAGAATAATCCCCATAGCCAGCGTAATCCCCCCATAGCCAGCATAAGCCCCATAGACAGCATAATCCCCATAGGCAGCATAATCCCCCATAGGCAGCATAATCCCCATAGGCAGCATAATCCCCATAGGCAGCATAATCCCCCATAGCCAGCATAGTCCCCTATAGCCAGCATAATCCCCATAGCCAGCATAATCCCCATAGGCAGCATAATCCCCCATAGCCAGCATAGTCCCCATAATCCCCCACAGCCAGCATAATCCCCATAGCCAGCATAATCCCCCCATAGCCAGCATAATCCCCATAGCCAGCATAATCCCCCCATAGCCAGCATAATACCCATAGCCATCATAATCCCCATAGGCAGCATAATCCCCCATAGGCAGCATAATCCCCATAGCCATCATAATCCCCATAGGCAGCATAATCCCCCATAGCCAGCATAGTCCCCTATAGCCAGCATAATCCCCATAGCCATCATAATCCCCATAGGCAGCATAATCCCCCATAGCCAGCATAGTCCCCATAATCCCCCACAGCCAGCATAATCCCCATAGCCAGCATAATCCCCCCATAGCCAGCATAATCCCTATAGCCAGCATAATCCCCCCATAGCCAGCATAATCCCATAGCCATCATAATCCCCATAGGCAGCATAATCCCCCATAGGCAGCATAATCCCCATAGCCATCATAATCCCCATAGGCAGCATAATCCCCCATAGCCAGCATAGTCCCCTATAGCCAGCATAATCCCCATAGCCAGCATAATCCCCATAGGCAGCATAATCCCCATAGCCAGCATAGTCCCCATAATCCCCCACAGCCAGCATAATCCCCATAGCCAGCATAATCCCCCCATAGCCAGCATAATCCCCATAGCCAGCATAATCCCCCCCATAGCCAGCATAATCCCCATAGCCATCATAATCCCCATAGGCAGCATAATCCCCCATAGGCAGCATAATCCCCATAGGCAGCATAATCCCCATAGGCAGCATAATCCCCCATAGGCAGCATAATCCCATAGGCAGCATAATCCCCATAGGCAGCATAATCCCCATAGGCAGCATAATCCCCTATAGCCAGCATAATCCCCATAGCCAGCATAATCCCATAGGCAGCATAATCCCCCATAGCCAGCATAGTCCCCTATAGCCATCATAATCCCCATAGCCAGCATAATCCCCATAGGCAGCATAATCCCCATAGGCAGCATAATCCCCATAGGCAGCATAATCCCCATAGCCAGCATAGTCCCCTATAGCCAGCATAATCCCCATAGCCAGCATAATCCCCATAGGCAGCATAATCCCCCATAGCCAGCATAGTCCCCATAATCCCCCCACAGCCAGCATAATCCCCATAGCCAGCATAATCCCCCCATAGCCAGCATAATCCCCATAGCCAGCATAATCCCCCATAGCCAGCATAATCCCCATAGCCATCATAATCCCCATAGGCAGCATAATCCCCCATAGGCAGCATAATCCCCATAGCCATCATAATCCCCATAGGCAGCATAATCCCCCATAGCCAGCATAGTCCCCTATAGCCAGCATAATCCCCATAGCCAGCATAATCCCCATAGGCAGCATAATCCCCCATAGCCAGCATAGTCCCCATAATCCCCACAGCCAGCATAATCCCATAGCCAGCATAATCCCCATAGCCAGCATAATCCCCATAGCCAATATCCCCCATAGCCAGCATAATCCCCATAGCCATCATAATCCCCATAGGCAGCATAATCCCCCATAGGCAGCATAATCCCCATAGCCATCATAATCCCCATAGGCAGCATAATCCCCCATAGCCAGCATAGTCCCCTATAGCCAGCATAATCCCCATAGCCAGCATAATCCCCATAGGCAGCATAATCCCCCATAGCCAGCATAGTCCCCATAATCCCCCACAGCCAGCATAATCCCCATAGCCAGCATAATCCCCCCATAGCCAGCATAATCCCCATAGCCAGCATAATCCCCCCATAGCCAGCATAATCCCCATAGCCATCATAATCCCCATAGGCAGCATAATCCCCCATAGGCAGCATAATCCCCATAGGCAGCATAATCCCCATAGGCAGCATAATCCCCCATAGGCAGCATAATCCCATAGGCAGCATAATCCCCATAGGCAGCATAATCCCCATAGGCAGCATAATCCCCTATAGCCAGCATAATCCCCATAGCCAGCATAATCCCCATAGGCAGCATAATCCCCCATAGCCAGCATAGTCCCCTATAGCCATCATAATCCCCATAGCCAGCATAATCCCCATAGGCAGCATAATCCCCATAGGCAGCATAATCCCCATAGGCAGCATAATCCCCATAGCCAGCATAGTCCCCTATAGCCAGCATAATCCCATAGCCAGCATAATCCCCATAGCAGCATAATCCCCATAGCCAGCATAGTCCCCTATAGCCATCATAATCCCCATAGCCAGCATAATCCCCCATAGGCAGCATAATCCCCATAAGCAGCATAATCCCCATAGGCAGCATAATCCCCATAGCCAGCATAATCCCCATAGACAGCATAATCCCCATAGGCAGCATAATCCCCCATAGCCAGCATAGTCCCCTATAGCCAGCATAATCCCCATAGCCAGCATAATCCCCATAGGCAACATAATCCCCATAGGCAGCATAATCCCCATAGGCAGCATAATCCCCCATAGCCAGCATAGTCCCCATAGCCAGCATAATCCCCATAGGCAGCATAATCCCCCATAGCCAGCATAGTCCCCTATAGCCAGCATAATCCCCATAGGCAGCATAATCCACATAGGCAGCATAATCCCCATAGCCAGCATAATCCCCATAGCCAGCATAATTCCCCATAGCCAGCATAATCCCCATAGGCAGCATAATCCCCATAGCCAGCATAATCCCCCATAGCCAGCATAATCCCCCATAGGCCGGGCCCAGCGTAAAAAAAAAAGCCAGTACTCACCTATCTCCCCCACTGCTCTGAAGAAGCGCGCTCGACTCCGTCTTCTCCTGGCACAGGCGGCGTGATGTCATCAGGGCGCGCAGGCGGCGTGATGACGATCACGTCGCCTGTGCTGCATATGGAAGGCCGCAAGTCCTTTCTCACTCATTCCACCCGCGATTAAAGGGCCCGCCGGCTTTGCAAACATATAATTTTCTGGTTAGCCAATAAAGGTATCACTTTAAGAATGCTCTTGTCATAATTGGACGGAAAAGTATTCACATCGATTTTTCTGGCTAACATGGTACACAATATAATTTTTTATTGTACACCTTGATAATTTATGGAAAATTGATGTAGTGTTCGGTTGCTCAGAGAAGAGCCGGAACGCTCATAAGAGAACCCCAAGACAGCAAGTGGCTGAAGGAGTTCTTGTTCATACTTTGATGTGTAAAGGGACGAAACTAGCGTCTCCTGAGGTCGACAGTCACAAGTTAGTGGTGACTCGACAGACTGATAGCTCTGACCAACTTACGGACTTCACGTTAGTAAACGTAAATGTAGACAATACTGTGGCCGTTGCTAACATGGGATTATCTCCAGACAAGGGGTTCAACACTTCTTTCAGTGGGGACTTGTTGTTCCAGGATGAGGGTGAGTGGTGGTGACTCCAATTCAGACTGTGACTCTAACGCATGGGAAAGATAGTGCGATAAGGAGGACCCAAGTAAAAATGGCAAGTCTTCCTCTCGTCGCCAGGGACATGGTGGCCACAGAATGGCAGGACAGGCTACACTCTCTGAGAAGAGGGATAAAGAAGAGACAGGGTCAGGTGCCAACAAGGTTAATATCCTTAATAAGGAGGTCACGTTGCCACTGACAAACCCCAGCACAGAGGTAGTTGATGACGTGCTGAAAATAAAACTGACACATTCTGACGGTGGAGATCCATCAGCAGATATCATGGTAGGAGGAGAAACCCAGAGAGCGCAGGTGGAGTGAAAACCCACAAAGTTCATGGAGAGCAGACTGGTGGTTCATTTAACTCTGAGGTGGCGGCAAATGACAACTGCGCCAAAACTCTGGAAAGGAACTGTACTGACGAGTGTGTTGTGAATGTTCTACAGATGGTTTCTGAGCAGAGGCTCCCTCTGGTGGTTACAGACAGTACTGAACCTTTCAGCGAGGAATGGCAATCTGGGATCATTGACTGGTCTGATATAAGGGAGGTTCCCTCCCATGATGGTCGCCGGTGATCAATTGTTCTTGTCTCAATTGTGGTTCCTGGTTCATTTGGAAGTTGCTGGAGTCTTGCCTGCACCTGCTGCTTTCAGATAAGATATTTTCTGCTTTTCTTTTTGTGCTTGCTTTTTTCATAGTTTCTGCACTTGTGTGGAGGTCAGCCGGGTCCCCTCCTGGGGCCTGTGCTCCTCTCAATTTATCTCTAGCCACTGTTATTTGTTCATTTGCTTTTTCCTGTTTTTTCAGTGGCTGCGGCTTTGTTTTGTTACACCAGAGATCGGATTTAGGTGGTAGAGATCGTGTGATCTCAGGGTTTTTTTGCAATCAGAAGTGCTGGTAATTTTTAGGGTTTTTGTTGGATTGCAGTCAGAATTCTTTCCTGTACTTTTCTGTCTAAGCTGATTGGGCCCCAACATTTGCTCATTCTATTTTTTGTCTGTGTCCGTGCTATCTTCTTGTCTAACTGCCATTATATGTTTGGGGGCTTCCTATTTTCTTTGGGGATCTGCTCCGGGGCAGATAGCTTTCATCTTTCTGCCTTTAGGTGTAGTTATCTCTCAGGCTGTGACGAGGCGTCTAGGATCAACGTAGGAACGCTCCACAGCTACCTCTAGTTGTGTGGTTAGTTCAGGTTACTGCAATCCAATAGGTTACAGCCTCTCTGGTGTATTACCGTTTTTGCTTTTTGTCCTCAGCTACCTAAACATAACAGTATCACCGGCCCAAAACTAGAATTATATGGTACTCACAGAAGGGAAAAATAGTGTGGAAAGAAAAAAGATGTCAGAGTTGTCAGATTTTTTTTTTTTCTGTTTGTTGTATTTTTTCCCTCTTTCTCTCTGGGTGCTGAGGAGGATTTTTTTTTCTCTCAATGGAGTTTGCACAGTTGTCTGGCCGTGTGGATCAGCTTGCCACTGAGGTTCGGAGTATTGCTTCCTATCTTGCTGGGTTGCCGGTTGTGGAACCTAGGATCCCCATGCCAGATTTGTATTTGGGGGATCGGGCTAAATTTCTGAATTTCAAAAATAACTGTAAGTTGTTTTTTGCCTTGAAGCCTAAGTCCTCAGGGAACGCAGCACAGCAGGTTCAAATTGTCATCTCTCTCCTGCGCGGCGACCCTCAGGATTGGGCTTTTTCCCTGACACCTGGGGATCCTGTTTTGAATGATGTTGATGTATTTTTTCAGGCTCTGGGGTTGTTGTACGATGAACCTAATGTCACTGATCAGGCTGAGAAGATAGCACGGACAGAAAGTAGAATGAGCAAACGTTGGGGCCCAATCTGTCTAGACAGAAAAGTACAGGAAAGAATTCTGACTGCAATCCAACAAAAACCCTAAAAAATACCTGCACTTCTGAGATCACACGATCTCTACCACCTAAATCAGATCTCTGGTGTAACAAAACAAAGCCGCAGCCACTGAAAAAACAGGAAAAAGCAAATGAACAAATAACAGTGGCTACAGAAAAATTGAGAGGAGCACAGGCCCCAGGAGGGGACCCGGCTGACCTCCACAAAAGTGCAGAAAAACTATGAAAAAAGCAAGCACAAAAAGAAAAGCAGAAAATATCTTATCTGAAAGCAGCAGGTGCAGGCAAGACTCCAGCAACTTCCAAATGAACCAGGAACCACAATTGAGACAAGAACAATTGATCACCGGCGACCATCATGGGAGGGAACCTCCCTTATATCAGACCAGTCAGTGATCCCAGATTGCCATTCCTCGCTGAAAGGTTCAGTACTGTCTGTAACTGTGTAGCCCAGCTGCGCTTGGAGTCACATTTCCCAGGAGGATGCACCAAAGGTAACACCCACAAGTGACCTGATATTCATTCACAGCTTCACCAATTCCGAGAGCCACCAGAGGGAGCCCTACATAGAGTATATATATAAGGATGGTGAAGCCACAGCAGACAGACAGTCTAGTCACCTCAGACAGATTTGATTAGCTGGGAGAGTAGAGAAGCTGTTAGTTCTCTTGGAGTGTGGAGAGTCAGCTCCTAGAAGTGTGCACAAATCAGTAGACGGAAGGTCCTGATAGCTGCTTCAGAAAGAGCATTAGA
>JARQOD010010073.1:0-28750 GCA_033576555.1 Oophaga sylvatica | reverse complement strand
CTTCATGGGAAAATTAGTACGTAAGAAACACTACTTAACGATAAGGGTTGACACGGCCAAATGTCAGAAGGTACAAAGGTGAGACTAGGAATAGATAATTTATAAGACACCTGTAATGAGATAATAATAGATTATGAGGACACTAAGTAGGACAATATAAGCGACCCAAGAGAGTGACCCCACAAAAAATTAGAGGGAAGAAAAGGAAACATAGAAGAATAATAAGGGAGTAAGGACATAGAAGAATAAAACAGGGCAACAACAAAGGAGGAGAGACAAGGGATGAATAAAAACACACAAAGAGGACAAAAAAAGAAAGTAAAGTGAAAAAAGAAAGTAAAGTGAAAAAAAAAAGTGAAAAAAAGAACACTATATCTAAAAGAAAGAAAAAATTGGAGGAAAGATGGAAAATAATGGGAAATAAAAAAATAAAAAATTAAGAGAAAATACCTGAAGAAATAGTATAAATGGATAAAAAGATCGGGCCGCTGGTAGCACAAATGTAGCCGTTATAAAAGCGCTACATGCGAGAAAAGACAAAGAAAAAATGAAAAATAAAAAAAATTAAAGATAAAATAGAAAATAAAGAAAAGTTAAAATGTAATGAAAAAAATACCTGTGTAAGGATGCAAAAGAGGACTTCAAGAAATAGACGCCTGCTGAAAAATAAAATAAAAAGGAAGGGTGAAAGAGAGGACGATAGAAATAAAGAGAACATCTACCAAAAGAAAAAATATATGGCAAACAAATAGAGTGATTACCTAGTATGGGCCCCCAATGTACAGGGAAAACAGCGTTGCAAGCTACACCAGTAGCCAAAGGGGGGGGGGGCGCTGTAATATTAGCAATAAGAAATTGTTAGGACCAAAAACACAAGTGAAAGGGCACAAGCGGCAAGGAACACAAGGGAAAAAAACCCGGGTTTGGAAAGGATAGAGGGAACAGAGCCAATACCCTGAAGCGGCGAGGAGGCATCACGTGGGTCAAAGCCGGGAGTAGGACGCTGCAAAGCGCCGTACTTCCGGGTTTAAAAACGGCCCCTATCATAGCGTCAAATGACGCGGTGGAGGGTGGCGCATGCGCAGAAGGGACAGAGGAAAAAACCCATCACATGATCGAGAGACATGAAGACGTGGTGAATTGTAGCGCCTGCGCAGAACGAATGAGAGGAAAATAGTGAAAAGGAAAAAGCCCCAGTGGAAGGGTCTTGAATTGCGGTCAGAGGGCAGATAAAAGAGGGATGGTAAATAAGGAGGAGAGAATAAAAGAGGAGAGATGGGACAATCTGGGGTATATAAAAAGAGAAGGTAAATAAAGAGGGAGAGATGAAAAGAGGGAAATGGGACAATCTAGGGGTATGAAACAGAAGAAAGGGGAAGCAATGTATGACAAAAGAGAAAAATGGGAAGAAAAAAAAAACAAAAGGAAGAGAAGGGGAGGGAAAAAAGAAAAAAAGAAGAAAAAAAGAAGAAAAAGAGAAGACTGTGCAGCTATACAATACCATGGTGATGGAAAGGTGGGGGCGTGGAACATATCGAGGAAATCAACGATTCTAGGGAAACAAAGGGCATCAGATTAATATCATAGGAATGCCATGGATTATGATCAAACAATATAACAAACAGTCATATACCATAATAAATCAGAATGCATTAGAGAAAGGCAGCCACGTCATAATCCCTATTCAGGCCTTTAGGTTCCAAGGTTTGAAACGTGAAAATCCAGAAGGCTTCACGCTTTTTGAGCATTTTAACTCGATTTGTTCCTCTCCTGCTTACCCCAACTTGCTCCAAGACCTGAAATCTGAGTTGGGCAATGGTATGATTTGACTCTTTGAAATGGTGTGGAAGTGGAAGATGTGTCTTCTGACAACGTATATTAGATTTGTGTTGCGACACTCTATCGCGAATCGGTTGTGTTGTCTCTCCAATATAGGCTAGACCACAAGGGCATTTAATTAGATAAATGACAAAGGCGGACTCACAGGTAAAAAAACCTTTGATAGGGAAGCCCTGACCCGTGAGAGGATGATATGCCATAGGGCCCTTCTGTATGTTGTTGCACTGTAGACAGTGCAAACAGGGGAAAGTGCCTTGTCGTTGAGTCCGTAGAAACGTTTGTCTAGGGACTATCTGGCTTGACCCAATATCTGCTTTAACAAGTTTGTCCCGAAGATTATGGGGACGGCGAAAACATTGTAAGACTGGAACTTGAAATTCAGGAATGTGAGGGTAACTTTTGGAAAGAATTTTCCAATGTTTCCTGATGGAAGATGACACAAGATTTGAGAAAGGGTGGTAGGTGGTCACAAAGGGAACCCTTTTAATATTTGAACGTCCTGAATCTATGGGTCGATGCTGTTTAGCCTTGTTAAGTACAGAGGGGGGGTAGCCCCTGTGAAGGAATTTGGTCTCCATTTCCTGTATCCTATCCTCCCTAACCATGGAGTCAGAGACAATTCTCTTGACTCTGCCAAACTGTGAGATCGGTATAGAATTTTTCATGGTGGGAGGATGACAACTACTGAAGTGTAGAAGGCTGTTCCTATCAGTCGGTTTTTGGTACAGGTCAATAGACAATTGCCCACCATGGTTCTTGTTAATCAGAGTATCGAGAAAATTGATGGTATTAGCATTGAACTGCAAGGTGAATTTAAGTTCAGGCCAAATATTGTTCAAATGTTCATTGAATAGAATAAGGGAGTCGATGGGACCATCCCATATACAGAAAACATCATCTATATATCTGCGCCATAGAATAGAGTGTTTTTGAAACAGAGGATGGTTATAGATGAAGTCATCCTCAAAAATGGCCATGTATGCATTGGCATAAGGAGGCGCCATGTTGGAACCCATGGCGGTCCCCTGTTGTTGTACATAATATGTGTCCTCAAAGAGAAAATAATTCTCTTTGAGGACAAGTTCAAGGAGGTCAGCGCATAGATGACGGATGTTATAATTGGTATTATGCTGCTGTAGGAGTCTATCCACTGCACTCATACCTTTGATGTGTGTAATGGATGTATATAGACTACATACATCCCATGTAACGAGTATAGCAGAATCAGGTAGTGGACCCAAAGAACCTATGAGTTGTAAAAACTCATTGGTATCTAGCACAAACGATTTAGTGAGTTTCACTAGAGGAGTAAGCAATTTTTCCAGTACAATAGCCAATGGTGAAAGAACAGAGTCTGTGAGGGCAACAATTGGGCGACCTGGTGGTTTAAGTAAATTTTTATGGATTTTCGGCAATATATAAAAAACTGGCGTGATCGGGTCTTTTTTTGTGAGAAAATCCTTCAATTTTTGTCTATCGTATTGTTGTGAAAATGATGGTCTACGATAGGGCTAATCTTAGACCTGATGGTATTCAGAGGATTACTGGGAATCATCTTATAAACCTCTCTATCACAAAGTTGACTACGGCTTCAGCCATGTAGTCATTGTGGTTCATGACCACAATGGCGCCCCCTTTGTCCGCTGGTTTAATAATAAGACTTTTGTCAGATGCAAGACTATCTAAAGCTGATCTTTCTGCTGGTGAGAGGTTGCTAGGAGAATGGAATTTCCCCAAATTAATGTTGTGTATAGATTTACTGATATCTCTATCCACAAGACTAATGAAAGTCTCTACTGGAGGATTCACTTTAGGTGGCATGAATGTACTGGAGAGTCTCAACCCCAGACCCTGTAAATCAAGTAAAGAGGAACCAGAGGTGGAAACCGGTGGATCTGGAATCTGGGAGGCAAAATGGGCCCGAAGGCGTACATTACGAAAAAATCTGTTGATATCCATATTAAGTTCAAATGTATTGAACTTATAAGTGGGGCAAAAGGACAAACCCTTTTGTAGTGCTGAGAGTTGATGGACGTCCAGATTTTTGGAGGAAATGTTGACGACTAGGGGGGAGTGTCGTTACCTGAGACCTTGTAGTCATGTGGTTTCGATTGTCCCCTGCGGCACTGCCCCCCCCGTCTCGTCTGTCTCTTGTGCGGCCCCGTCGATTGCCTAAAAAAGAGGAAGAGAAATTGGAAGTAGTAGAGCTTGATGTGCCTGGCCTGCTGTCTGCCGATCCAGAAGAACTGTGAGAATTTTGCCGTCTGAATGGCCGGAGCGTATCCCTCCACTGATAGACTCGGTTCTGGAGGTAGTCCTCCGTGTCCCTGATAAATTTGGTTCTCTTCCTCTTTTCTACGTCCAGCCGATAGGTGTTGAGAAGGTCCTGGTTCTTCTTTTTCAGTTCTTGAAAAGATTCTTGGGACATGGTGCTCCCTAATTGTGTCTCGATGGCGGTAATTTGTGCCTTGGTAGATTCCAAGCTCTTCTGCAGATGGGACACAGTAAGTGTCATTAGGTCGAATGAACATTTGTTCAATATTTGTTCAAACCTGGTGCAGTATTCTCTGTCTGTCTTCTTATCCTAGGTGCAGTTCCCTGACTGACCTGAGGGTAAGGGGGGCGCCAGAGAGCTGCAAGTTCCTAAGTGGAAGTGGGATAATTATATAATCCCTGCAGTTTACCGGGTCGGACGGCAGCAACCGTCGTGTGTGTGCACCGTTTCATCACATATTGGTGGCAGCGGTGGGATCACAAGCCGTGATACCCCAGGCTACCGTGTGGCAAGCCGTGTGCCCGTTCATCACATATTGGTGGCAGAGCGGTGGGATTATAGAGCATTAGTGATCTGGTTTGAGCAATCATTCCATTCACTAAAAAACTTGCACGGTTCTTCAGCGACCCTGCAACTAAAGTTTTGGAGAACAGACTCAGTGTTTATTAGTCCTGAGACAATTGTGTGTACTTGCGGTTACCCCTCCCTTCTCTTTGTTTTTCTATCCTATCTTTTATTTGGCAAACATGGCTACAATAGGAGCAAGTTGGTACAAACTGCAGAAAAGGGACACTCTTGCTGGAATATGCATTTCCCGAGGCCTTGACCCCATGGGCCAAACCAAAGCTCAAGTGATCAAGGTCCTGATGTCACAGGACCACGCTGAGAGCGACGAGGGCACAGAAGCCGGCCCAAGCCAAGGTGGGGCGGCAGCAGAGGCCCAAACCCTGCAGGCTTATACCCAGGGCGGGTTGGACCCTTACCTGCAGGCGGCCCTGGAGGAACTCCCCACCGACGACCGGGGGGAGCGCCTGAAGCTGATTCAGCAATACTAGCAGGAGGCCCGAGCCGAGCGCCAAGCCCAGCGAGAGGCCCAGCGGGAGGCTGAGAGAGCCGAGCGGGAGGCTGAGAGAGCCGAGCGGGAGGCTGAAAGAGCCCGAGCCGAGCGGGAAGCCCAAGCGCAGAGAGCCCATGAGCTGGAGATGGTCCAGCGAGGGGCAATGCCCTCCACAGCCCAGAGCAGTGTGCCCAGCAGCACTCAGAGTCCCAAGCCCCGGCCGGAGCACTTTCCCGTGCTGGAAAGGGACGGAGACTTGGACACTTTTCTGCGGGCCTCTGAGAAAGTCTGCAGACAGTACCGGCTGCCTGCCGACCAATGGGCCAGGTACTTGACCCCCGGGCTAAAGGGCAAAGCTTTGGAGGCGTTTGCTTCCCTTGCGCCAGATCAAGACAGTGACTATGAGGCCATCAAGCAGGCCCTGATTGCCAAGTACCAGCTAACCCCTGAGGTATACCGAAAGAAGTTCCGAAACCTCCAACGTGGCCCACATGACAGCTATAGCGATGTGGTGTAAGGACTCAGGACCCACTTTGACCAGTGGATCCAGGGACTGTCAGTTGACACCTATGAGGAGCTGAAAGACCTGATGATCAAAGACCAGTTCCTGCATCTGTGCCCAGCTGAGGTCCGACAGTTCATCCTGGACCGAGAACCAGAGGACGCGGTCACAACAGCCCGGATCGCCGACAGCTATGAGGCCAACCGGAAACCCGAGGTGCGGAAGCCCGTCACCACCCGCTGGGGAGGGGGTAAGCCTGCAACCAACCCCCGTGCCCCTGCCAGCCGTCCCTCTGGAGGCACTATCCCCTTTGCCAGCGCCCGGCCTACATCAGACCCCCGCCAGTGTTTCTCCTGTAAAAGGACTGGACACATCAGCGCCATCTGTCCGGAGAGGCAGAAGAACCCCCAGCCAAGGCCTCCGGGCCCAACGCCTCTGTTCTTTTGGTGGGTGGTGTGGTGGGGAGTGTTGATGACAACGTGCAGCCCGTCCGCGTGGGGGCCCGTCTTGCTACAGGCCTCAAGGACACCGGGGCTGAACGAACCCTCATCCGACCCGAACTGGGGCCCCTGAAGAGTTTTATTCTGGGGAAAACCTTAACTGTCACAGGGATTGGGGGCGTCCACTACCCCTTGCCGATAGCCCGAGTTTTCATTGACTGGGGTGCCGGGAGCGGGGTGAAGGAAGTGGGGGTGTCCGAAAACCTGCCCACTGATGTTTTATTGGGGACTGATCTGGGGAGGATGGTGGCGTACTATGTCCCTGACACCCCTTCCCAATCTGATGATAAGGTTAACGTTAACCATGATGTTGATGTTGATGATGATGGGAAACTGATTGTGTTACCTGCCAATGCTTTGTGAAGTGATGATGCAACTGATAACCTTTCTTTCCCTAGGACTGATGTTGATAGTGATGTATCTGTGCCATCTGAATCTGTTAACCCTTTCTCTGAAGTGGTAGATGTGTCCACAGGTACAGGAGCGTTCAGTCCCGTCGCTCTGCGGAGTGAGACGGCTGAGGAACCCCTAGCAGGAGCAAGCGACAGTGCTCAAGGAAATAGGGAGGTGCATGGGAACCGGGAGGGAGGTGACGCCATGACACTGACCAGTGCCACCGAGGAAGGTAACTGGCCCATAAGTAGCACTGCTCCTGAAGTGTTGGGGTGGATGGGGAGGCAGAGCCCATAGCAGCGCAGGCTGATGGGTCTATAGAAATCCCCGGGGAGACTGCATATGTAGCTGCTGTCACCCGCAGTCAGAGTGCCCGAATCGCAGGTAGCGCCCTGCCATCTGGACCCTCCTCCGCTACAGGAGAGACTGAATCAGAGGTGGACCCAGAGCCGGTCCCAGAGGGTCCCAGTGAGGAAGGAACCCTGACGTCACTTCTGGCTGCCTCCAGCCAGGAGTTCCAGGCCGCTCTGCACTCAGATGCGAGCCTGGAGAACTTGAGGCACCTCGCCGAGACGCCCACCTCCGTGACTGATAAGGAGAGGGTGTTCTGGGAACGAGGAAGGTTGTACCGGGAGACAGTACCCGGAAATTCCCAAAAGGAGTGGTTGAGGGAAAAACAGCTGGTCGTCCCGCACCAGTTCCGAGGTGAGTTGTTGAGGATTGCCCATGAGATTCCACTCGCTGGACACTTGGGGATCAGCAAAACTAAGGCACGGCTGTCTCAACACTTCTATTGGCCCAAGATGGGGACAGATGTGACTAACTACTGCCGCTCCTGTATCACCTGTCAAAGAGTGGGGAAGGCGGGGCCTGCTCTTAAGGCTCCCCTGATCCCGTTGCCAGTGATAGAGGAGCCTTTCCAGAGGATCGCGGTGGACATTGTGGGCCCGCTGGCCGTCCCCAGCAGCTCTGGAAAGCAATACATCCTTACTGTGGTAGACTACGCTACCCGGTACCTGGAGGCAGTAGCTCTGTCCTCAACTAGGGCAGATAAGGTGGCGGATGCACTGGTGACCATCTTTTCACGGGTAGGATTTCCCAGGGAGATGCTTACCGATCAAGGGACCCAATTTATGTCTCGCCTAATGAAGGCTCTCTGCAGCAAAATGCAGGTGACGCGTATGGTATCGAGTGCGTATCACCCACAGACCAATGGTTTGTGTGAGCGCTTTAACGGTACCCTCAAACAGATGCTCCGCATGCTGGTTGAGACCCAGGGACGCGATTGGGAGCGGTACCTCCCACACCTGCTGTTTGCCTACAGAGAAGTCCGCAGGCCTCGACGGGGTTCTCCCCCTTTGAGCTCCTGTATGGCAGGCGAGTCCGGGGACCCCTTGGATTGATAAGAGAATCCTGGGAAGATGAGCCAAACCCCACGGAAGTGTCCATCGTGGATTATGTCATGCGCTTCCGCGACAAGATGCAGACCTTGACGCAGTTGTGCATGACAACATGACGCAGGCTCAGGCTGACCAGAAGCACTGGTACGACCAGAACGCCCGGGAGCGGACCTACCAGATGGGTCAAAAGGTGTGGGTGCTGGTCCCCGTACCAAAGGATAAGCTTCAGGCAGCCTGGGAAGGCCCGTACGTCGTGCACCAACGGCTCAACCCAGTCACCTACATGGTCACGCTTGACCACACTCGGGGTGGGCGCAAGGCCTTTCACGTCAACATGATGAAGGCCCATCACGAACGTGAAGCCTGCGTCCTACCGGTCTGCAATCTGCCCGAGGACGGGGAAGAGGATCCCCTCCTGGACATGCTGGCCCAAGCCCAGGCCAATGGGTCCATTGAGGACATGGAGGTAAATGCCTCGCTAACCGTCTCCCAGCGGTTGCCGTTGCTGACCACTCTGGAACCCTTCCGGGCCGAGTTCACGAACCGACCCGGAAGGACCGAGTTGGCAGTCCACGAGGTGGACACCGGGGATCATGCCCCATTACGGCGGACACCTTATCGGATCTCTGAGGAGGTGCAGCAGATTATGCGCCAGGAGATCCATGAGATGTTGCAGCTGGGGGTGATCCGGCCGTCCAAAAGCGCGTGGGCCTCACCTGTAGTTCTCGTGCCCAAAAAGGATTGGACCACCCGGTTCTGCGTGGACTACAGGGGGCTCAACGCCATCACTACCTCTGATGCGCACCCAATGCCACGCATCGTGGATCTGCTGGAGCGGTTGGCGAATGCCAAGTACATATCCATCATGGATTTAAGCCGGGGATACTGGCAGATTCCCCTGAGCCCTGAGGTGCAGGAGAAATCCGCCTTTATCACCCCTTTTGGACTGTACGAGTCCACGGTCATGCCTTTCGGCATGAAGAATGCCCCTGCCACTTTCCAGCGGATGGTCAACCACCTGCTTCAGGGACTGGAGGAGTACGCTGTGGCGTACCTGGACGACATTGCCGTCTTCAGTTCCACCTGGGAGGAACACCTTCAGCATCTCCAGGAGGTGCTCAAGCGTATTCACCAGGCAGGTCTGACCATCAAGCCGGGAAAATGCCAGATGGGCATGAGGGAGGTCCACTACCTGGGGCACCGGGTAGGCGGGGGTTCCATGAGTCCAGAGCCCGAGAAAGTGGACGCAATCGTGTTCTGGCCCACCCCCAGGACCAAAAAGCAGGTGAAGTCCTTCCTGGGCACTGCAGGGTACTATAGGCGTTTCGTACCGAACTATAGCGCCATTGCAAAACCCTTGACGGACCTCACCAAGGGCGGTCTACCCCAAACAGTCAACTGGACAGATGGCTGTGAGGCGGCATTCCGAGCTTTGAAAACAGCCTTGTGCAGCTCTCCAGTGTTGAAAGCCGTCGACAGCAGTCGGCCATTCCTGGTACAGACTGACGCCAGCGAATTTGGCCTCGGTGCTGTACTCAGCCAGGTTGATTCGGGGAACCAGGAGCACCCCGTGTTGTACCTGAGCCGGAAACTTCTGCCAAGGGAAGTGGCATACTCCACCATCGAGAAGGAGTGCCTGGCCATGGTCTGGGCTCTGCAACGTTTGCAGCCCTACCTGTACGGGCGCACCTTCAAGGTGGTCACCGACCACAACCCTATGAGCTGGCTGCACACAGTGTCCGGAACCAATGGTAGGTTGCTCCGCTGGAGCCTTGCCCTACAGCAGTATGATTTTGCCGTACAACACAAGAAAGGCAGCGAACATGGGAATGCTGATGGGTTATCACGACGTGGCGAACCCGCTGAGGTGCGCATGTCGGATTACCGACAGGTCATGCCTCCGTAGCGCCCTCTAAAGGGGGGAGGTGTGATGATACTGGAGCTCCATGTCTTGTGCTGTTGCTAGAACTACAGTCCTCATCCTGTTTTGTACTGACAGCCCACGGAGCCAAGTTTCCCCCCTCCCTCTCTCATGCTTCCCATCAACCCCCTCCCAGCCTGCACTCAGGCAGTGTAATGTGAGCTGCCAGTGCTAGAGTTTTCCCGCTTCACAGCGGGGGTCCCATTGTCAGCAACATGTGCTGTCCCTACCCTAGCAGCCATTTTGGAGAATTTATTCTGTTTTGGTTATCACACGGTGGGAGCGTTCGCTAGAAACACGAAAGTACTGTTGTGAAACATGCGCCTGACAGGCATTGTTCCCGTGGTACTGGTGAACCCGTAACTCCAACAGAACCCGAGAAATGGAATTCTCGGATTCCCCATGGACTAGCTCAGCCAAGTTTGGACTCATTTGAACTGTCATTTTAAAGTAAGATCATTGATAGGTCTGCCGTTATTCTGCTAGGTTCACAGGACGAGTTATGGTCCTTATGACTTTCAGAGCTCAAATCATACACTTCTGTCCCTGGGAGGTGGCCAGAAAAACCCTCCCCTTTTCGTGAGGTCAGCAGCCCCAGGTATAAGTCTGGCAGTGAGCCCCCCCTTTCGCAGTCCTTGCTGTGATGTCCTGACTAAGAGATCTGCAAATGAACTATGACGTGTGGCTCCCCCCCCCCAGCCTGGCTTGCCTGTATATGATCTAACTATCATGTGAGTCTTTCATTCTTAATCCCGTTTATTTTATAACTGCATTTGTACATAACTATATTGCCTCAGTTTGTTCCATCTTTTTTTATATTGTATAAGCACTGCCTTTTTTTTAAGGAATAAACCTATAAATTTATTAGTTTGTTTCTCCTGCTCTATTAACGAATTTGCACGTGCCTGAAGCACTACGCTACTGTTTTGGGGTTGCTACGGACCCTCTTGATAAATTGTTCAGTAAGAAAAACCGTAGCTGGTGGCAGCTTAAAAGAAGGGGGTGTTAAGTGTTGACATATGGGGTGGCGTTGGCAGTGACGGAGCGGGTATTATAAGTGTATTACCCGGCTGCGGCTCGGAGTAATTATAATTCCCTCACTGCAGCGTGCCCAATAGCCAGCACACATCCAAGTGACCCGTCTGGCGACTGATTATCCTAGGTGCAGTTCCCTGACTGACCTGAGGGTAAGGGGGGCGCCAGAGAGCTGCAAGTTCCTAAGTGGAAGTGGGATAATTATAAATCCCTGCAGTTTACCGGGTCGGACGGCAGCAGCCGTCGTGTGTGTGCACCGTTTCATCACATATTGGTGGCAGCGGTGGGATCACAAGCCGTGATACCCCGGGCTACCGTGTGGCGGACCGTGTGCCCGTTCATCACAGCCCCCAACGCTGACGCGGCGGCAGGTCCTGTGGAGAGCTTCAGTGAACGCTCTGACGTCAGAGCGCCAGCGACACAGGTCCTTTCTCCACCGCTGTGCCTGCAGAGCTGCAGCCTTCAAAGAAGGTAGGCCAGGATTAACTAGGGGGGCGCAGACATGTTGCAGCAGCCAGCCGACAGCGCGGCCCCGGCCGGCGGCCCCAATGACTTACCACTTGGCGTTGCAGCGCAGGATGGAAATGTGGGCCCCTCACCTGGTCCTGTGGTCCCAATAATACCGCTGACGCTCCCATACATGCCTGGAGCGAAGTGGCTCCCTCAGTACAGCGGCGAGCCAGACACCCTGTCAGGGTTCAAACGGAAAATATGCAGTATACTGGACATGTACTCAATGACAGAGAAGCAAAGAGCTGCAGTGGTATTAGGACAGTTGGCTGTTGCTGCAGAAAGGGAAGTAGAGACTTGGACCACTGCAGACCAGGAGTCAGTGCCTGCGATTCTCTTAAAGCTACAGACTATCTTTGAGGACCGCACTGAAACAGATCTCCGGATGGCGTTTTACCAATGCTCTCAGAGACCAGATGACAGTATTAGGGACTACGCCTGCCGACTACAGGGGGCCCTGCGAGCTCTCAAACAGGTTAACCCTATAAGTGCCATTAATGAAAGCAAGATGCTGAAGGAACAGTTTGTACGGGGACTGAGGTCCCAAGCTGAAAGAAGGACTGTAAACTGGTGGTCCTTGGATCATCCTGATGCTACCTTTGATGCCCTAAAAGATATGGCTATAAAAGGACTGCGACCCCTGGAAAAGCCTGAGGTGGCGACCCAGTGTCACCCAGGTGAGGCCACTCTAAAGCCGGCAGCATCCACCTTTTCCCCGCTGGTGGCAGAAGCCAAAACGCAGGTGACGCCCCCTACTGAGTTGGACTGTCTGCGCTCAGAAGTGCGCCAGCTGACTAAAAACCTGGCCACTGTAATGAGTGCCCTGCAACTGCGGAAGGAAGAAGGAGGAAAGATCCTGCTAGCCGACTGCCCAGAGGATGTCCCTTGGATGAACCGGAGGAAAAGGAGGACGTCGCCCCACCGGAGGAGGACAACGCCACCCCCAGGAGCGACCCCTGTTCAGCACCATCCTTGCCGAGAGATCATCTGCTACCGTTGCAACAGAAAAGGTCATCTGGCCCAACAGTGTCCTTTAATCGAGCAGATCCTGGGTCCGAGGGCCAACACCCAGGAGTAGACTCATCAGGCCCCTTAGACTGGAACCGCAGGTTTGTGGGAGGAAGACCCTACCTGTCCATCATCCTGGACGGGATCGCAATCCCTGCACTGCTGGACACTGGATCTCTGGTGACCATCATACCTGATGTCCTTTATAATAAGTTTTGGTCCATGGACAGTCTCCAGCCCCCTAGCCCTGACTTTGCGGTGTACGCCTCTAATGGTCTCCCTGTTGAAATACTCGGAGCCAAAAGCGTGGACGTAAAGGTGGGCAGAGTGGAGCTGAAGGATCAGGGACTCTTAGTAGTAAAGACTGTAAATGAGGAAAATGGCTTAAATGTGGTTTTAGGTACTAACAGTATTAGTAACTGTCTGGGAGAAGTTGTGTTTTTGCTCCAACAGCTCGCTGAAGTTGCCAAGCCAAAGCAAAAGGGAGTGATCCAGAGGGAGATCCGGGCCCTGATGTGCCAGCAGCAAGCGAAGCTGACAGATGGTGAAATTGGTAATGTACGGGTAACGGACCCGAACCCCATTGTGATACCCCAATGAGTGAAATGCTAATATGTGTAGAGCAGCAATAGGTCTGAGAGGACAGAACTACCAAGCAGTAGTAGAGCCCCATCGTTCAGAGCACAGACCTACACTCATGATTGCTAGAGGGTAGTGGAAGTAATAAATGGGAGAGTACCAGTACGACTTCTCAACTGGGGAGAAGATGAAGTAAATTTACCACGCTATGCCACTGTTGCTAAATTACATACCGTAGATAACAACTCTATTCTCACAACAGAGTCCTTAGCCTCCCGCCAACCAGCGGAGGATAATGACCCAGCAACCCAGGTGGCGGATTGGTGTCAGCAGCTCCATGTCGGGACAGACACCACTCCCGCCCACCAGAAACAGGGAGTACTACGGGTGGTACAGGAGTACGCACAGGTATTTAGCAAACACCCACTTGACTTTGGGACAATTAAGGGAGTACAGCATCATATCCCTACAGGCAGTCATCCTCCCATCAAAGAGCGGTACAGGCCTATACCTCCAGCACACTACCAGAAAGCTAAGGAAATGTTGCGTGACATGAAGAAAGCAGGGTGATAAGGATAGTTTTTAGTCCCTGGGCAGCACCTCTAGTCCTAGTTAAGAAAAAGGATGGAAGCATGAGAATGTGTGTAGATTACAGACAAGTAAATCGCATTACACATAAAGATGCATACCCTTTACCACGCATTGAGGAATCCTTAGCTGCCTTGAAAACTGCTAACTACTTTTCCACCCTCGACCTCACTAGTGGGTACTGGCAAGTAGCTGTGGCTGAGGAGGATCGGGAGAAGACAGCTTTCACCACCCCAATGGGACTCTGTGAGTTTGACAGAATGCCGTTTGGACTCAGCAGTGCCCCGGGAACATTCCAGAGAGTGATGGAGAGCTGCCTGGGACATCTCAACTTTGAAACCGTGTTGCTGTACCTGGACGACGTAATTGTGTACTCCAAGACGTATGAGGATCATCTGAAGCACCTGGCAGAGGTATTCGAGTCACTGTCCAAGTATGGGATGAAACTGAAGCCCTCAAAGTGCTCCAACGAAAGGTACAGTACTTGGGACATATTGTCAGCTCAGAAGGAGTAGCGCCGGACCCGAGAAGGTCACTGCCATCCAGAAATGGCCGGAGCCGAAGAATCTCAAGGAGGTGCGCCAGTTCCTGGGACTGACCGGTTACTACCGGAGGTTTGTAAAAGACTACACGAAGAAAGCAGCGCCTCTGCAGGACCTCCTGGTAGGACAACCCCTCAAGAGCAGAAATCCTCCATTCCACTGGGGGAAAGAACAAGCTGAGGCATTCAAAGAGATGAAAGAGATCCTGACAGGCGATGAAATCTTAGCCTACCCTGATTACAGCCAACCGTTCCTGCTGTACACTGATGCCAGCAACGAAGGATTGGGAGCTGTCCTCAGTCAGAAGCAGAATGGCCAAGAAAAAGTCATTGCATATGCAAGCAGGAAGCTCCGGCCGACTGAGAGAAACCCAGAGAACTATAGCAGCTTCAAGTTGGAGTTCCTGGCGCTGGTCTGGGCCATTACAGAAAGATTCAAGCATTACCTAGCCTCCAGCAAATTCACTGCGTACACAGACAATAACCCCTTGACGCATCTTGAAACAGCCAAGCTGGGAGCCATGGAGCAACGTTGGATGGCTCGGCTGTCAAACTATCAATTTACCATCAAGTACAGGCGGGCCGTAAAAATGCCAACGCTGACGCCTTGTCCAGAATGCCGCATGAATCCGACACGGAGGAAGAATCGGATGACCTGGAAGAGATTGAGCTACCTGCATTCCACAGAAATGGGATGATCCATGAGCAACGAGCCTACAGGAAGCGGTGTGGTAAGACGTTAAACCCTTTACCTCACCACAGCTGGAAGGAGACTCAGGACAGCGATCCAGTGGTCAGCCGTATCAAGAAGCTGATAAAACAGGAAGGTTCCTCCTTGGAGAAAGACGCACCTATACCAGCAAGGCTGCTGTGGAACGAGAGAAGCCGGTTGTTCATCTACCGTGAGAAGCTGTGCAGGAGGTACGTCGACCCAAGGACCCATGAGATGGTTTGTCAGATAGTGGTACCCAGAGCAGACATCCAAATGGTGTTAGAAGCCTACCACGATCAAGCGGGACACTTTGGCTGGAAAAAGCTGGAGACCCTGTTGAAGTGTCGTTCTACTGGGTAGGGATGCGCAGCTCCATCGAGAAGTGGTGCCGGAACTGTGGACCCTGTGGCCTCAGACGGAAAGACTATAGTAGTCAGAAGGCACCCCTGCAGCCTATCCAGACGACTCGTCCCTTGGAGATCGTGGCATTGGACCATGTCAAGTTGTCACCAAGCAGGTCGGGATACTCATATGCCCTGACCATGGTGGATCACTATTCCAAATTCCTGGTGGTCGCCCCTGTCAAAGATCTGACAGTAGAGACAGCAGCAAAGACCTTCCAAGCAAGTTTCTGCAGACCACACGGATATCCGGAGCAGGTGCTAACTGATCAAGGCCCAGCCTTTGAGGCCGAATTATTCAAAGAGTTCTGTCACTTGTACGGGTGTAAGAAGATCAGAACAACACCGTACCACCCTCAAACCAATGGCCTTTGTGAAAAGATGAATCACATTGTCATTGACTTACTGAAGTCTGTACCACTGGAGGAAAGAAATCGGTGGCCAGACTTGTTACCTGACCTGGTAGACCTGTACAACCACATACCGGTGAGTTCCACCAACTGCACTCCAGCCTACCTTAATGCGAACAAGACCAGGAAAGCTGCCCATGGATTTGGAACTTGGTGTTGTAGAACCAGAAGCTGATGTTACTACTGAAGATTGGGACCGACAGGAACAGTACGGAGAGTACAAGCCTGCGTGGAAGATAGTCTCAATAAAGTAAGGGAAAAGCAAGAGAAGAACTACAACAAAAGTGCGCCAGCTAAGCCTTTTATGCCTGGAGAATTGTGCTAAAAAGAAAAAGAAGAATGCACAAATTGGATGATCAGTGGGAACAAGAGCCATATGTCGTGCAAAATTCCAAATTTGATAACAGAAAAACCTGTACCATTAGCAAAGATGGAGGAAAAACGACCACCACGGTATCCAGAGATCACCTAAAACTGTGTCCAGACATGTTAAAACTTCCCGAGGAAGAACTTGTTATGGAAAAAGAGAAATCAGGTGAAGTCATACACACGGACCTAGGAGATTTTCCTGCTGATTGGCCTTGTATCGGGGACGCTGTGATTGTTCCAGTACTTCAATTTTACCAACCACAAGAAGTGCTTCAATGTCCAGTTGAGCCAGTTGCCGCGCAGAAGAAATAGTTCAAGAAGAACCTGCTCCTGTAGCATCTCCAGAAGTAGTATCTCAAGGAATGTAATCTCAAAATGTGGAACCTTCAGATGTTGGGTCTCAGGTAGAAGAATCCCCTGGCGGAGCAGAACCGCATCGCCCAGTCGCTAGCATGCTTGCCAGATCCCTAGAGAGGTGGAGTCGGATTTACAGTTTGCCAGCACGCAGAACAGATAGGCCAGAGACTACTATACCTGACACCACACCACGCAGGTCAGTACGTACAACGAAGGGAAGGTTACCTGTTCGGTACCAAGAGTAGTCCTAGCAAACTAGTGTAGTATGACCCAGACAGGGTTTACTTAATTGTACAAAGTTATGAAGAAAATTGCATTTTGTTGAGAAAGTTATATGATGATAATGTTTACATGCTAATGTGATTTTACTTGAAATGTGTTTTCATATGCAAAGGACTGCGTGGCTGTGGACTGTGCCAGCCCAAAACTTATTGTAAATAGTTCGCACTTCGGTTGCCCCATCTTGGTTTTACATAAAGCCTAAACTACCTCTGAAGAAAAACCCGTATGGTGTGGCCTAGAGTGAGGTCTGCAGCAATAACGTCCTGCAGCCCACCCAGGACCCACATGGGAGGTTTTTTGGTGCGGGTCCTCCACAAGAATCTTGTCTTATACTGTATATATTTATTGAAAAGTATTTTTGATAATTTTCTAATGTCCTATGTACAAATTGTAACGTTCAAGAGTCCTTACCTCCCGCAAGGGATGAGTTTTACATTGTTAATGTTATATGCAAAACAAAAATGTTTTTTCTTTTCTATTTCAGCCCGGGAGTGCTGAGTTTAACTAGGGGGGGGGATGTGTGGCCCAGCTGCGCAAGGCACACATGTCTCCTGGAAAATGCACAGAAAGGTAATTGTAAAGCCTGATATTCATTCACGACACACATTTCCCAACACGCCACTAGAGGCATTTCAGACTATTTAGGTTAGTGTGACGTAGCAGTATCCAGTCAGATTAGTTTCCTGTCTCAGGACAGAGCAGTCTAGTCTTGGAGGGAGAGGAGTTAAGACTGGGATCTGAAGGAGCTCCTGTAGCTCACCTCATACAGAAGTGGAGGCTAGTAAGAGTGGACAAGTGAGGCACTCTAGCCTAGTCAGAGCTGCAACTGAAGCAAGTAAAACAGTTACCTCAGAATAAGCTGTCTGTATTCTCTAGAAAGTGGAAGTGACTTCGGAGCTACAGCGTGTATACAGTCTGACGGAACGTCCTGTGAGCGCTCGGACAGAGTTCTGTGAAGAAAGAAAGAAAGGAACCACTGCAGTTATAACAACGAGGCAATGAGAACAGCTCAGTGAGCTCTGGAAGGAAAGCTTACGACTACAACCACTGCTACCTGTGCTTATGTTAAGGCAAGAGCAGGGCGACAGGCGAGTGGTAAAAGAAGGACAAGTGACCTAGGTGACAGATCACCTTCACTTATTAAAACCGGACACCGGGGTCCGAAGCGTTGCTAGTGCTTCACGCCTAGTAATAAGAAACACCGGAGGCCTTGCTGGACTTCAAGTCGCAGAAGGTAGCCCTAAGTGCCGATACGTAACCGGGGTCAGGAAGGACAAACAGTCTAGCAGGGCCTGCACAAAAGACTAGTTCTATCCAACAGAAGACACCCACCACAATGTCGACCGGGCGTAGCTGTTGCATTAAGAGTTAAACTTGACTTTATGCAAGTTAGGACTCACATACACATTAAGGATAAAGGAGGCCTCAAACCTGCTCAGCAATTCCCTGAATGTGCATTCTCCACCCTGACCAGCTTCCCGGACATACCTGCAACATCTACAAGTAAAGGTATGGAAAGAGACTGCATTGTGTGTGACTGACTTCTTATCTGCACCCTGCATCACCACCATAGACTTAGAGGGACCATCCCACCTGTGGGGGACTTAACATCTAGCTGCCATAACATCCCCTCAGAGATCTACCCTGCAGCGCTGGTCTTATTGATCAGAAACCACAGGTGGCGTCACAAACTATTATTCTAAAATCCCCTGTAAATATTCCCCCATAAATGACCGCCAGGGCCACGGGACCGAGCTCTGCTGCCAGTGACATTCCCCATAGACTTCCATGGGCTACAGTTCCGAGTACCCCCATAGCCCTGGTACCACCACTGGTGTGCTCGTCATCTGCGGATGCCGCCGCATGCGTCGTCTTGACGGTGTGTGCGATCTGCGCCGAATGCAACGAGTTGCATTTTGGTGAGGAGGAGGTTCGGCTGTGGGCGGAGCTTCATGATGGAAGTCCGCATCCCACAGCTCGGCCATACGCTAGTGTGAAACTACCCTAAACATTTGCTTTAGCTCAGAGTGAAGCAGATTCCAGCAGCCCAGCACCTGGGACTGCATGTGAGACCCCCTGAGGCTTCTCTGGTCTACAATCTCCAGCGACACAATGGGACTATGTCGTGAAGAACAAGGAATGATGGAGTTCCTTGATTACAACTCTTGGGTTTGGCCCTATGCATGTACAAGATCCATCCTGCTCGTCTTCCTCTGCTTACTGTCTCTGAATGGAAACATGATTCCTGAGGACGAACTGATGAGCAAGAAAATCACTATTAAATCACAGCAAGAAAATATCTAATAAAATACAATAATATCAACGCAACCGTGCTCCGTGCTGGAAAGTCTCTCTTACAGCTGTGGATTCTGCTCTGCGTGCATTCGTCCATAGTCTTTGTAAGTGGCCATCTCCTCACAAGATAGAAAGGTTCCATCCTGTGTGAAATCGATCTTCAATGTAAAAATCTCTTTTCCTAATAGTGGGGGCATCCTAGAAGTCAGTTTAGCTACTCCAAATTCCTGAGGAAGAACTGATGAGCAGGAAAGTCATTAATGAAAACACAACAATATCGATGCAACCGGTGCTCCGTGCTGGAAAAGTCTGCATCCCATAGAGCCGTGGACTCCGCTCTAACGGGCGATGGACCAACAGTCTTTAGTCTGTGGCCAGACCTCACACCCTATCTGAGTTTTTATGGATTTATTGAAAAGTGAATACAACTTTTTCAACTAATTTTTCCCTTTCCTCACAGAATTCACAGAGTTTAGTAACTTTTGGGGCTTAAAGAAGTTATCTAACAAATAAAAATGAGAAAAAAAACTCATGCGCTGTAAACATAAGTAATGTGTCCTCCTCTACACACACCCCTCTTGACCTCACCTTCCACTTAGTACTCATCAAAAATGTCCTCATCCACTTCGAGACCCCTTTTCCTTGTCTAGACCCCCTCTATCCTTCTCTAGACCCCCTTGGTTTTCTTTAGTCATCCAAGGCAGGAGGTTACTGCTAGCTAAAACAAAAAAGAATGGACTTTAAAACTAAGAGCTGTCTGCTCCGTCTGTCTTCCATCATCTGTTGGGGGATGGACGGTCCACATACACATTAGATGGTCGCCCGGTTCAGCTAGATTCACTGTAATATATATAGGCGCCTTTTAGATGCAGGACCTACAAAGGTCCAGTGTAGTCTGAGACACACCCCCGTCTCATCATTGGTCCTCGCTGCTCCCTCCCTCTTCCTGTAGCTCCGCCTTCTCAGATTTCTTCCTCTGTATCACAGCTCAGCGAGAAACAGTCAGCAGAGAAGAATTATTACAGAGGGGGTAGATTATAATAAAGTACAAATTACTGAGAAAATAGTAAATTCACACAAGATGGAGGGGTAGAAGTCAAACCTCTTACTGGCCACCACTACTCCTTCCTACGATGGTCATTAGGAGCCTTATTCTACAGAGCTGACGCTGCCCTTATTGATCCCATCGATCACTAGGTCACTGAGTATCTGCTCATGTGATCTTTCGATTAAACTAGTCCATCTGATAGGGGAGGTCAGCCATTGCTGTCATCTGCTCATGCCTCAGGATATGTAGACTTAGACCCCTGCTTTATCCTCTGCGTGTTTTAACCTGTGCACAGTGCATATAATAATTGAAGGAGCAGGATAGTTTGCAAAATGGATTGTGCAGCCATTACAGCATGGATTATCAGTGTAAGAACAGCCGCCTCATCCGTTGAAGAGATCTATAAAGTATAGTAATGTAAGGAGATGGCGGCGAACCCCATTGCTCTCTTCTACGTGGTGGCCCATGCACTTGGTGGATACCCGACGGTTTACCCATTTAGTAGCAATGTCTGTATTTTTATTGCTTTGTGTATGCGTTTTATGTAATGTATGTATTGTGGACTTAATGATGCTGGGCTGTGTTTGCAATGTTCCTATATGTGTAATTGTTGCCTGTAAGTAGAATAGGACAGTTAATGTTAATTAGGTGGGCTGGGTCAGCAGCAGAAAAGGCGGCAGGAAGCTGCTGCTCCCAGTCAGTAGTTTGGGCACTTTTGCCCTGAACAGATGTAACTGCAGCCGGGCATTGCCAGAACCCCAAGGGGTAAGAAATCTGCTGCCCCAGACCAAGGAGTTAAGGTCCGCAACACGTGCCCCAGGACTTCGGCAGGGCCCCCGCTGAAGGGACTGTGAGTGTCCAGATTCCAGCGTGAGACACTTGCTTGATTTCGGCTACCGAGGCGTGGTGGGTACGGCCGTGGACAGTGTCAGGGAGAAGCAGGAAGCCAGTGTTGTACTTTTTTTCTTTAACTTCAGTTTCATTAAAAAGTTTGTTCCTGTTGGCCTGCGGAGTGTGCCTGCGGAGTGTGTTCGTCGGTTCCATCTCTGTACAAGGTACGCGGGGTGCTTACTGACTGTTTTCCTAAGTTGAATCTGCTGGGAATACCACCCTGGGTGACCTTGTTACAGTAAAACCTTGAAACAGATCCAATATGACCGCCGCGCCGAGTGCACAGCGTCCCAGAAAAATCCAGCCGCACTCAGAGCAGATTCCCAGGATCTCACAGCGCGTCAATGGTGAACGCCCGGCTCATTCACACCTGAGCATCGCAGATTAGCCACCGTCATCCCAAAGCCTGGAGTGGCCCCAACGTTTGTGGGCCCCGCTTGACCCCGACCGGGGGCCCGGTGACTTGTGTACATTTAACAGGCCCCGCTCCCTCCAAAGTGACTTTTTTCTTTCCTTCCCCCCCACGCTAACTCTTGGCCGGGAGATTCAATTCTTATTCCAAAAAATGGCGAGCGTTCCCCCCCTACCCATAAAAACCTCAACTCACGGGGGGCCAAACACATTCATCTCCAGGATTCACACTGTGGGGGTGGAGAAATAACAAAGCCACTTTGGAAATCATTGGGGGTAATAAAAAAAGCTTTATGCAATTTAAGGGTAATTTTTTTTTTAAAAAAAAAAAATTCCCCTTAAAGGGGGGGCCCCGGTAATAAGAAAAGGGGGGTTTAAAAATAAAAAACCAAATAATTTAAAAAAAACAAAAATTTTTGTCCTAAAAAGGGGCCCCCCAAACTACTGGGGGGGAGCTCCCTGTACACAAATAAAAAAGAACCTTTTGGGGGCCCCCCCCTGGAAAAAAAAGGGCCCACCACTAGGGCCCCTGTACCAAAAAAAAAGGGAAAAACCCCCTTTGTTTTTAAAAAAATTCCTTCGCGCCCCCTGGGGGGAGCTCCCTGAAACAGAGAACAAAAAATTCTGTCTCAGTCCCACGGGGGGACCCCTTATACAGGAACATAAATCCTTCGCACACCCTAGGGGGTCCCGAACAGAAACATAAAAATCCGCTGCACCCCACTGGGGGGAGCTCCTGTACACAGAGTCAATAAATTCTGTCTGCGTCACCCTAGGGGAGCTCCCTGTAAAGAGATAAAAGAAAAATCCTGTCGCTTCCCCCACAGGGAGCTCCCGAAAAAGAAAAACTTAAGACCGCTGCTCCCCCAGGGGGGGCTCCGAAAAAGAAACATAAAAGATTCTTTGCAGCCCCCACTGGGGGGAGCTCCCTTTATACAAGAAATAAAAACCGTCTGCGTCACCCTAGGGGAGTCCCGATACAGAATAATAAGATCCTTTGCATCACCACTGGGGGAGCTCCTGTAACAAATAATGATAAATTTTTTCTGCAGCCCCCCGGGGGGACTCCCTGTTAAGAAACTAAAATCCTGTCGCATCACCAGGGGGGGCTCCCTATAACAGAGAACATGTAAAACCCGTTTTGCGGGGCCCCCTTTTGAAGCCCCTTTTTATACAGAGATCATAAAACCTGCCCCAGCCACCCGGGGGGGCCCCCTTTTTTCAAAAAAAAACAAAAGACCTATCGGGCAGTCACCACGGGGGGGAGCCCCCCCATTACAAGTACATAAGATCCGTTTGCAGCCACCACAAAGGGGGAGCTCCCGTAACAGAGATAAAAGGGGGTCCTGTCCGACCCCCACGGGGGAGCCCCTTAACAGAGTACATGATAAGATCCTGTCCAGCCCCACTAGGGGGGGGGCCCCTTTAAAAAAGGGGGTACATGATAAGATCCGCTGCACCACCCCAAAGGGGGGGCCCCCCGATAAAAAATACATAAGACCTGCTGAAAATTTCCCCCCCCCCCCCCCCCCCCCCAAAAGGGGGGGCCCCCTGTAACAGAGATACAAAACCCGTCCAGTCACCACGGGGGGGAAAGCCCCCCTTTTACAGGTTTACAAAGACCCCTTCCCCAGTCCCACGGGGAGTTTCCCCGAAAATAAAAAATACAAAAACCTGTCTGCGTCACCACGGGGAAAAACCCCCGGGTATACAAGAACAAAACCGTCTGCGGGTCACCCCTGGGGGAAAATCCCTGAATCAGAAAAACAAAGATCCTGTCTGCAGCCCACCCCTGGGGGGACCCCCAAAAACAAAAAACAAAAAGGGACCTGTCGGGCCCCCACCCCTGGGGGGGGGTTTCCCTTTTACAGAGATAAAATAAATAAAAACGGGCAGCCCCACTGGGGGGAGCCCCCCTTTTCCAAGTAAACAGCCACTAGGGGCCTGAAAATCTGTGGGGGAAAGGGGGGGCGACTTTTTGTCCAGGAGAGAGCCCGTTTTTTTTTTTTCCCCGGGGAACCCCCCCCCTTTTCAAACCCCGGAAAAGAGGGTTTTTTGGGGTGAACTGGGGGGCTAAGTCCCCCCCTCCCCCCCCCCGGGGCCTCCCCCGGGCGGGGGGGGGGGCCTTTTGCTACCGGGAAAGGGGGGCACCAACCCAGAAAGGGGGCCCCAAAATGGGGGGGCCCCAAAAAACCCAAGGGGGCAAAGCCCCCAAAAAACCGAGGCGAGGGCTCTGGGGGTTCCCCCCGGAGGGAGGGGTACCCAGGGCCCCAGCGGCGGCGGGCAAAAAGGGTTTGGGGGCACGGGGGCCCCGCAGGGGGGCCGGTTCCCAAATTTTGGCTCCCCTCCCATGTTACCCCTGCGAGTATGGGAGGGGGGAAGACACTGAGGGGCCCGGGAAAAAAGGAGGGGGGCAACTGCAGACGGGCCTCCCGACAGAGAAGTCTGCCCAACAGCCAGGATACCAGTCTGAGGATGGGCTTGAGGGCATGGAACCCCCCGGAAAAACGGTTTTTACTGGAAAACCCGGGGGCCCCCTTTTGGGGGAAAAATGGCCCTTTAGGAAAAAATTCCCCCAAACTTTCCCTGCTGTGGGACCCCGGGGCCCGGGCGTCCCACCCAGGGGGAGGGGGGGGGGCCGTGGAGAGGAAGGCCCCCAAACCCCCCTGGGGGCTTGGTAATTGATCCCCCGGCCACACACAGCGGGTTTAGATCCGTGCATTTCCCCCCCTCCCCCAGACAATAGCATTTCGAGGGGTTGGGGGGAGCGGATGTGCGGGGGCGAAAAAGCAGAAAGGGGGGGTTGCCCCTTGCGCAACCCCAGCGGGGATCCCCCGTAAATTTGCCCCCCAAAAGTTTGGGGATGGGGTCTGGGGGACGGGGGGGACCAGGGGGGGAAAAAAAAACCAAAAAAAAAAGGAAAAAAACCGGGGGAGGGGTTTTTGGGGTTTGTCCCCCCTTCCCGGGCCCCCCCCCCAGCCCCCCCTGGGGGAAAAAACCCTCCCCCACCCCGGGGGCCCGGGGGCCGCAGGGGTTTTCCGGTGCGAGGGAGGGGGGGGAAAAATACAAGTATAGGGGCCCCCGGTCCCCCTCCCCCGCGGGCGTAAAAGGGGGGGGGAAAGGTGGGCATGCGGTGCAGACCGGACAGTGCATGGCGGGAGTTTTGGCCCGGGCGGGCGGTAAAAGACTGTGGAGGTGTCCGGGCCCCGATCCTCTTGAAAACCGGGGGCCCTTTGGCGCCTGCTGCCCCCCCCTGACCCCGGGGGGGGGGGAGGCGGGGGGAACCTTTTTCCGGGGGTCACCCCTCCCCCATTTTTGGGGGTGCACTGTCACCGGGGCCCATCATCGGCGGCGTTGCTGTGGTTTTTGGGGTCCCCCACATAAAACCAAACTGGGTAAAATTCAGGGGCCCCGGCCCCCCTTTCATCTCAGGGCGTTTAAAAAGGGGCGGTAATCCCCGGCCCGGGGGTCGCCCAAAACCAGGTCTCTGCATGTTTTGCACCTTATCTGGGGGGAAAACCCGGGGGGGAAGTGCACACAGGAGTGTGGAATGGCCTGCAGGAGACGCGGAGAAAACAGTCTGCAAGCCACATGCTCTGCAAAAAGGGCAGGGGTGGTAACAAACTTTTAATTTCCCCCTTTTAAAAAAGGGGGGTAAATGCAAATACAACCCCCCTGACTGTGAAGTTGAGAGTTCAGGGGAATATAGGGGGGTGGTCCATCGCCACCCCACCCGCAGGCACCATAAGTTAGCGGCGCGCGGGGGGGGTTTTCGGGGTTTCCTCATTCCAGACCCAGGGAAAGATCTTTCGCCCCCGCTTCCCGGGGCCCTCAAAAAAAGGGGGGGCGGACGATCAAATTTGAGGGAAGAGGGTGGGGTTTTTTTCTACTGGCTAGATAAGTTTTTTAGCTGCCTTCCCAAAAGAAAAGGGGGGGGGGAGACCATGTGGTCCCTCCGACAGCCGGGCGGGGGTCTCCAGGAGAAATGTTGTTCGTCTTCGCTGGAGGGGGGATGAGGCCTGTCCATCTGGACAAATTTGGTGAAGTCCCATGAAAGGGGCTTTAGGGCTATTGACATCTTTGTTGATACTCTTTTGGGGCCCACCTTTTACACTTTGTTCGGAGAGGGCTTAGAGCTCTTTTGGTCAAATTATGGGGGTAAAAGGAAACCCGGGGTGGCGAGGGTTTCTGTGGGGGCAATTTCTCGCCAAAGTGGGGCCCAAAAAAAAGTGAGTTTTTAAAATTAATGATCCCTTTTTGGCGTTGACATAATGACCTGGTTGAGCCGGGACGGCGAGGTTGTGGAGGTCCCTAAAAAGAATCGGGGCGATTTTGGCATTGGTCAGGAGGCTGGGCCACATATAAAGTTTTAAGCGTTCAGGGGGGGACTGTCACCCCTCCCTTTTTGGCTTTCCTGGGAAGGGTCGTATTCTGGTCTTCTCCGGGGCAGCCCAAGGCTGCCACAGGGCGGTGATCCCCGCCCCTTCGCGCGGGCTGCAAGTGCAAATGTCCTTGGTGGCGAGGTGGTACCTCGCCGCTCCCGTGGGTCATTCGATGTCACCTTTTTGGGTTTTTAGTCACCCTTCAGCCGCTTCCCCCGTTCATTTTCCCAATGCCTGCCGCCGGGCGGGGGGGAGCCGCGAGGAGTTTTTGGGGGTGCAACTTCTGCGGGGGTTGCGGGGGGGGAGGGGGAGGAGCTGAGGGGGATGAGGAAAGGCAGGGCTAGGGGGCCCTCTTTCCGGGAGGAAGGCAAGGGGTCAGGGGGGGCAGGGGGCAGAGGAGCCCCGGGGAAAATGGGGGAAGATGCCCCCCCCTCCGAGGCGACGGGGCCCCTTCACGAGGCCCCGGGGGAGGAAGCGTTGAAGGGAATCAGTCGGATGGGGGAATGAGGAAGTGGCTGATCTCTCCCAAACCCACAATATGAAAGTTTTATGAGGATGGGGGGGGAACACCCAAAAAAAAAGGGGGCAAGGGGACCCAAAGTGCAAAAAAAAAAAAAAGAAGAAAAAAGGTGGGGAAAAAATTTTTCCCTGACCCAAAAGGGGCCCAAGGGGGGTCCCCCCTCCCCCTCTGATCTCCCTCTCCAACCCTTCCAAGCCCTTTATGACCCCGCTGGAATGGGGGGCGGGGGGGAGGTTCCGGAGGTAAAACTGGAGGGTCTTTGGGGGGGGGCGGAGTCCCCTTCTCCGGAGGGTAGTCTTTTTCAGGAGGGGGGGCCAACCTGCGTCCGGAGATGAAAAGAGGTGGGGGGGATGGAACCCCGTTCTTTGAAAAGAAGAGGGGGGCTTCATCGTCCCGGGGGAAAGAGCGGCTAGGAAAAAGGGGTGGGGGGAAAAAAAAGGCCATCTAAATCTCCTCATGATGGCGGACCCACCCCCGTTACTCTGGGACCATTAATGTCCTAGTATAAGTCAAGCGGCTGATTTCGGCCTTTGATTTTCTCACCCCATTTGAGGGTGACATTTTGTTTTTTCAGGAGACCAGACTTTCGGATATGGGGGCCATGCAAGGGGAGGTGAAAGGGAGGTGCGGGGTCCCCCCGTCGGGCCCCTTTCGGCCGAGCCGGTAGCGGGTTGGGAGTCCTTTTTTAAGACTGCTCGTTGAATGCCCGGGGAGTTACAAGTGAATGGGTGGGGCCTGGTCCCTTGACGTCTTTATGAGGGGCGGAGCTTTGGCTATTAACATCTATGGTCCCCAGTCAAAGGGGACCGTAAATGTCTCTTCCTGAAGATTAAGCCTACTTTTTTCGAGTCCAGGTGGCTTTGGAGGGGACTTTAACACTTCACAAGGCTTCGTGATAGGGAGGCTCCATTGACCCTGGGTTATGATAGTAATACTCTTTAAAGCATAGCTAGTGACGCTCGCCGGGGATGTCCACATGCACACCCCAGGTCATGGGGGGTTTTCACCTTTCATAAGGTACTGTAGGTCAGGTAGACAGGTTTTTTTGAAAGGGGGAAGCCATCTCTTCGCAGTGTCCGTTGTTGGGTGGAGTTCTCCGTCCCTTTGATTTTTTTTTTCTCTGAATGTTTTTAGAAACCCCTCGGATGGGGAAAGGATATGGAAGCTGAATTCGTCCCTCTTGGAAAAAGCAGAGTAAGACAAACCTTTGAGGACTTTCCCTTCAGGCCAGGTACCGCTTTTTATCTTGTACGATAAGTCAAGTGGGGGGAGTCTTCAAGGGAAAGGGTTGCGAGTTTTTCCGCCAGCTCTCGGCCCAGGAGCCCGACGGGACCGCCTTTCAGAACTGAGGGGAAACTAACATTCGTCTCGGGTGGAGGTGCCGTGAGGGATCTCCAAGTGAAGCTTTTTCTCAAAAGGTGCGTAAGATAGGGACACATCTTTGGTTTTTGAGAGGGGTTTTGGGAGGTACCCCTCCCCGACCCCTACAAAACTGAAAAGTCAGTGATTGTAAGGTGGTGAAAAGGAATGATCGACAGTACGGGTTCCCCGAACAGATCCCCAAAACAGGGATCCTGGAGGTGATCAATCTTTTTACTCCCCCTCTTGGGGAAAAGGGGGTCTGGGTCGGGAAAGTATTCGGCTTTCCTGGCCCAAGCCATCCCTGAGCCAGGGGATGACCCCTCGCTTCCTTTTTTAAGAGGCAATCAGGGGAAGAGGATGCGACGGCCATTGTGGCTTCGCCAAGAAATCGCCCGGGCCGGGGGCTTAACACCGAGTTTTTTTAAACCTTTAGGGGCTCCCTTTGGGCCCCCTCTTACTGAGGTGTTTTTCGAGTGTCTTTCCCCGGGGGCTCTTTCCCGTCAATGAGGCAGTCAGCCCGATTATCCTGAAAAGGGTAAAGATCGTCCGTATTGAAATTGGCTCCCCTACGCTTCTCAATACGGGCCGGAAGGTTCTGGCAAAGGTGCTGTTCAATCGGCTGGGGAAGTTTCACCCGGCTCTTTCGGGGGCCCCCGCATTGCTTGTTCCAGGGCCCCGCACTTTTTATCAGTATCGGTTTTCCAGAGGCAGTGGAGCAGGGGAGGGGTGGCCACTGGGGGGGACTTTCTGTCTTTGATCAGGGGAAGGCTTTGATGGGTTAACCACGAGTCCTCTGGTCCGTCCTTCTGAGGTACGGTTCCTGGGGGGGTTTTTTAAATTGGCTAAAAATCCTGTAGCGGGGGGCAGAGACTTTCCCGCTCGTGAATGGTTGGTCTGGCCCCCCTTTTTAGGTTGGGTCTGGGGGGCCGCCAGGGCTGTCCTTTTAGCCCGCTGTTTTACTGTTCGCGATAATCCCCCCTTTTTGGAGGATGACGCGGGCCGTTGGCGGGAGCAGGAGGACCCGCGGCCCCAGAAGCCCCCCTTTTAGGGTGGAGCGTATGCGGACGTCTCCCTTTTTGTATCCCCGGTGAGGGGCGGAGTGGGTCATGTCTAGGTTGGGCCCCTCTCGGAGGCTTCTGGGTCCGGAAAATTTTCAGGGAAA
>JARQOD010010072.1:0-28759 GCA_033576555.1 Oophaga sylvatica | reverse complement strand
TAGTTGACAGTGTTTTTACCATTTTTTATGTTTACTTTATATGTCAATTCTTTGATAGTCAATAAAGACTATTATAATTGTAAAACCCTCTTGTCATACAATATTTTAGATTCCTTTTTATTCAGAATTGTTTTTATAGTAGGACTTGATAAATAAGGGGAATTAAGATGGCCTATAACTGGCGATGATAGTATCGCAAGCCAGCCGGCTGTGGGGCTCTCCTGACCAAGTTGACAGCTACATAGAAAATACATGCGTCTTGCTTGCGCTCGGGTCAGGAGGGGCTGCCGGCTAGTGGGGTGAGCGAGCTCGTTGCAAAATATAGTATTTTGCGTGATCAAAACTACTTATTGAGTCACCGTGGCGGCATGTCTCCGGCTGTTTGACAGCCGCCACACTGCAGGGATTGCCTTACTTGTGTTGTGGGCGGTTGAACAGCTGCGGGACATGCACTCGGGTACTTGAATAAATGTCACGATTCATTTTTAGATTCGTGACAGTTTTGCTCTGCTTTAACTTAAACGTTGTATTTGCTTCGTGCCAGCAAGGGTTAATGTCAGTTTCCTTGCTGGAAAACTGCTTTGTTACTAGGTCAGCTGATGTGGGTGGTGACCACTCCCACTATCCTTCAAATAGTCACATGATGTTCAACTGATTGTTAGTAATAGAGTTTTTCTATGTGACCAGCTTAAGAGTTTGCCCCTCTCTTGTGTCAGCACTGTATCTTCTACTTCTGTGGAGTTCGGGGGCCTGTTTCCATATCCTCTGCTGTGTGGAGCTTGGCAGCGGAGCCTGGAGCTAAGTTTACTTGTTAACTTATCTTTCTTCTCGTGTTTGTCATTCCCCCCTGTGTTTACAGCATCTGCAATGGTGAGGTTAGCGTCCTTGCTGGCCAGTTCACTAGCCAGAGTTAATCGAGGTGACAGCTAGGAACTAGGTTAGTGACAGTGGCGGGGGGAAAGACCTGCATAGGGCATTAGGGGAGCTTAGGATAGTCACAGATGTGTTAAGAGGTGCCCCATCCCTCTTTTTCCTACTGGTAGGACCTTCTTCTCTCTCTTTCCTTCCTGTACTGGTGTTTGTTGTGCCGTCTGCTGGATCGACCCTTGTGGGTCGTGACAATATAGTATTGAGCACGCCGATGATACTCTGTTAGCACACGAGTATGCTCGGATAACACCTTATCCAGCTGCTCGCTTATCACTAGGGCCGACCTGTCCGAGCATTGCAATGCGATCGTTCGTCCATGTTATGCAGCATCTGTCTGCGTCCTAAAACAGAAAACCAGCATGATCTCCCAGTTGAAAATTGGCATCAATCAAATATTCCTTAATGACACAATGAAATTGACATCCCATCTGCAGATACTGAGCACCCTACACACCTAGCGGAAGAGTGCTGAGCAATTGCAATGAAGGTACGAAAATGAGCTACACTCAATCACTGGTGGTGTCTGATACTGAAGGCCCCTATACATATTCAGTAAGGTTTCCAAAATCCCTGATTTCTTTGTGTATATCGGTCTCTTGGAAGAAAATAATGAGACATGTTAAATTTCAATCATCTCAGGAAGAAAATATTTTGTAAGAGGTAGCTGGCATGGCTTACTTCCCTCGCTCTGTTGAAGATACATGCATGCTGAACCAAGAGGCATGGAGAATCAGCACCAAAAATAGTAGGAAGGTGCTCACTGCATAGCAAAAAAAAAAACATCATAGCATAAGGGTGTGGTAAGATGGCCGTACAGCATGACAACCCTCGCATTGTAATGGTTGGACAGACCAGGCCGGTGGAAATCCTGACCCGAGTGAGACAGCTGCTTAGAATTATATGTGGTTATGCTCAGTCAGGAAAGCCACCAATGAGTCCAGGAATTGCAATCTCACTGCACCTTAGGAAGGAGAAAATGAAACTATGCTTCATAGGCACATCCTAAAATGTAATATTATTATTTTTTAGTTATATAGCACCATAGATTTCATGGTGCTGTACATGAGAAGGGGTTGCATACAAATTACAGATTCACTTACAGTAAACAAACTAACAATGACAGACTAATACAGAGTAGAGAGTAGAAAATAAAAGACCTTAATGAAAAACATGCCCATATATTTATTCTATATCTGATTATGTATGGTAGAATAATTGGGCATTTTTGAATGGATATAGTAGAGGACAATCGTTACATAATTATATAAATTATACAAATGAAAAGACGATCAAAAAATCCAAATTAAATACAAAATATTTTATTGTTCAAAATTTATAAAAAGCAGGGAAATAGTGACAAAAGACTCATGCCAAAAAAGCATCAGTGGAAAATAGGACAAGCACTGGTGAACAATGGCCAATACATAAATAAAGAGATGTTTATCAGCAGAACTGCATGTGCAACACTTTTAATGGAAATTGGGACCAACGCAGTCATTAAGATGTTAATGCACTGCAAAATTGCATTCAGGTGCAAGAAAATTAATATTGTTCATACCATAGAAATACAAAATACGAACCCATTGCTGGGAAATCTGGACATCACTGCACCCAAACACATGAAACATCACAAATTTGTAAAAATGTCACGAGAGTAGGGCATACCTGTTTAGATGGAGACTGACCCAGGCGTCCACCCCGAACGCGTTTCGGCGGACTGTGCCTTCCCTGAAGGCCAGTCGCCGAAACGCGCGTCGGGGGGACGCATTTGGGGTGTCACTGATGGGTGATATAAGGGGAGCTGCCTTCCCATGATCCTCTCGGGATCAATTGTTGTGCTTGCCTTTGTCTGCTACCTTCAGATAAGATATTTTTGCTTGTTTCTATTGTGTTTGCTATTTCCATTTCGTCTGCACCTTTGTGGGGTTAGCCTGTCCTGTTGTAAATTGGCTTGAGATGAGTTTAGCAGGGGCCCCTCTGGTGGTTAAAAGGGTACTGGTCTGCCCATGAAGATTGTGGGGTTGGGAATCAGTGTTACTGATTGGTCTTATATAAGGGAGTGCCTTTCCCTCAGGGTGCCGGTGATCAATTGTTCTGGTCTAAAATCCTTGATTCTGTTTCCTTGTAGCCTGCTTGTCGGTCTGCACTCCTGTTACAGAAAGAAAATTTTCTTTTTTTTGGTTTTTGTGCTTGATTTTTGCATTTTGTCCTCCCACTTCTGTGGGGGCCTTCAGGTCCCCTCCGGGGGCTTTGCCCCTCAGTTTTGTTCAGCCACTGAGTTTGTACATTTCTTTTTCCAGTTTTTTCAGTGGCTGCTGTTTTGATTTTGTTAACCAGAGACTAATTTAGGTGGTAGAAGTCGTGTGATCTAATTTTTTGAAATTAGTAAGTTGGTGCTTTTCGGGTTTTTTGAGATTGAGTAATTCCCTTCCTATCCTTCTATTAGGTGTTTGGGCCCCAACGTTTTGCCCATTCTATTTTCTGTCTGTGCAGTATTTCTTCTTGTCTAACCGCCATACATGTTTGGGGGCTTTCTATTCTTTGGGGATCTGCTCCGGGGCAGATAGCTTTCCTCTTTCTATCTTAGGTGTAGCTAGTTTCTCGGCTGTGAAAGGGGGTTGGACCAAGTAGGAAAGCCCACGGTGCCTCTAGTTGTGGGGTTTTAGGGTACTGCCAATCTTTAATTCCAACGCTTGGGTATTTCCTTTTTTACCTGCCTCTTCACTACCGAAAAATAAACGTACACCGGCCCAAAAATTGAAAATTGTATGGTACTCACGGAAGGGAAAAATATTTGTTAAAGAAAAAAAAAAAAAAAAAAAAAGTTTTCAGAGTTTGTCAAGATATTTTTTGTTTGTTGCATTTTTTTTCCCCCTTGTATTTGGGTGTGGGGAGGATTTTTTTCTCCAATGGAGTTTGCACAGTTGTCTGGCCTTTGAGTCGCTTGCCACTGAGGTTCAGAGTATTGCTGCATATTTGCTAGGTTGCCTGTTGTGGAACCTAGGATTCCCATGCCAATTTTTTCAGGGGTTCGAGCTAAGTTTCAGAATTTCAGAAATAATTGTAAATTGTTTTTTGCCTTAAAATCTAAGTCCTCAGGGAACGCAGCGCAGCAGGTTCAAATTGTCATCTCTCTCCTGGCGCGGCGATCCTCAGGATTGGGCTTTTTCCCTGATACCTGGGGATCCTGTTTTGAGGTGTTGATGCATTTTTTTCAGGCTTGGGGTTATTGGTACGATGGAGCCTAAAGTCACGATCAGGCTGAAAAAAGCCTTGTTGGCATTAAATCAGGGGCTTGATGACGCTGAGTTTACTGTCAGAGATTCGTAAGGGCAGTCCTGGCCAAATGGAATGACGACGCTTTGGCAGCCCTTTTTCGGAAGGGTCTGTCCGATAATGTAAAGGATGTTTATGGTGGAGTTCCCTGTCCCCTCTGGTCTCAATGATTCTATGTTCATTAGCGATTCAAATTGACAGACGTTTGCGTGAGCGGAGAAGTATGCGTGGAATAGTGTTGCCTTGTGAACCTGCTTCTGGATCCATGCAGTGTGATAGAGTGGTGTCTGGGGCACAGCGTCATGATTTTCGAAAGCGCAATGGGTTATGTTTCTACTGTGGTGATGCCTCTCATGCTATTTCAGTCTGCCCTAAGCGGGGAAAGACGTTTTGCCGCTCAGTTGTCTTGGGTTGTGTTCAGACTAAGTTTTTATTGACTGTACACTGATTATGCTCTCTGTCCTCATTTTCTGCTCAGGCTTTCGTTTGATTCGGGAGCAGCTATTAACCTGGTGGATTTTGATTTTGCTAAATGTTGTGGTTTTCCCTTGAACCCCTACGGAAATCTATTCCCCTAACTGGGGATCGATTCTACCCTTTGGCTGAGAATAAACCTCGTTCTTTACCAGGTGATAATGAGGGTTGAACCATCATCAGGAGAGCTGCAAATTTTTGGTTCTGTATAATCTGCATGATATTAATCGTATGGGTTTTCCTTGGTTACTGTCTCATAATTCCTGTTTTGGATTGGAAATCTGTGTCTGTAACCATTGGGGCTGCCAATGTGTTAATACCAAACATCCTGTTTTTTCTGCCTCCCCCAGGCTCAGGATGTTTCTGACTTTTTGATTGATTTTTCTGATGTGTTTAGCGAAAGTAAATCTGCATCCTTTCCTCCCCATAGAAGCTAGACAGCGCTATTGAATTAGTGCCTGGTAGTAAATTCCCTAAAGGTCGCCTTTTTAACTTGTCTGTACCTGAACATGACGCTATGCGGTTCTTATATCAAGGAGTCATTGGAGAAGGGTCATATCGACCACCCTTCACCTTAGGTGCCGGTTTTTTCTTTGTGGCCAAAAAGGGATGGTTCATAAGGCCGTGTATGATTATCGTCTTTGAAATTTTTGTGAAATTTTCAATACCTTACCCTTGATTTCTGACCTGTTTTCCGGGTGAAAACCTACTTGGTTTACCAAGCTTGACTTGGGGGCATATAACCTTATTCGCATTAAGCACAGGGATAATGGAAGACGGGCATTCAATACCCCCGAGGGCATTTTGAGTACCTTTGATGCCCTTTGGGCTTTTACTAATGCTCCTTTTCTTCCATCCTTTCATGAATGACATTTTCAGGGGATTTTGTGGATAAATTTCTGATTGTTTATTTGGATTTCTTGATTTTTTCAATGACGGGACCTCATGTGAAACATGTTCAACTGTATTCCAGATTTTGAAGGAATGCTCTGTATGTGAAGGGATCAAAGTGTCTTTTGGCGTACGAGGGATTCTTTCTGGGGATTTCATTTTGTCCCCATCGTTATTGAAATGCCCCGTCAAGGTTCAGGCCATCTGGATTGGGTCCCAACCTACTCATAAAGGCCTTCAAAGATTTTTGGTTTTGCAATTTTTACGTAAATTTTATTGGTAATTTCCGGTTATTGTTAAACCATTAATGATTTGACCAAAAAGGGTTTGATGGGTTAATTGGCCTCCGGCATCTCGCATTTTCGGAACTTAAGCAGGATTACTTCTGCTCCTGTTCTACGGCAGCTGATATTTCCTGCCATTTCAGGGGAGGATATGCCTCTGAAATTGGGGAAGGTGCCTTTTTCCCAAAGAACCAGAAAACCTCTAAAAAACCCTTGTGCCTTTTTCTCTCAAAATTTTCCCTATGAAACATAATTATGACTGGGTAATCGGGGTTTGGCCATGAAGGGGGGGGGCTTTTGAAGAGGGGGACATTGGTGGAGGAGCCAAAAACATAGGTGGTGGTCCTTACGGACCATAAGAATTGGTTTATTTAACGCCAACGACCATTCCTAGACAGCCAGGTGGGCCTTGTTTTTCACACGTTTTAATTTTGTGGTTTCCTTTCTTCCTGGCATAAGAAATTTTTAAGGCGGATGCCCCTTGGGAGTTTCCTTGCGGACTCTCCTGAGTTATCTGATTCTTTGTTATTTTGAAAGAGGGTTTAGTTCTTTCCCCATCTCAACCAATTTGAGATTGTTGGAGGGGTGTCAGGGGATAGGCCCCAGGTGCCGTTGGAAAATTGTTGCCCCCGGACCAGTGGAAAAGGTTGAGTCTAGATTCATTGTTCCGCGTTGGGGCTGGGCATCCCGGAATTTTTGGTACCAAGACTTGGTTAGTCGGTCTTTTGGTGGCCTACCTTGCTCGTGTTGTCAGGGAATTTTGCACCTGGGGATTGCTCTCGCTCCAAGCCTTGCTCTGCTCTGTGGTTTGTTGATGCCATTGCCTGTCCCCCAAGAGACCATGGACCCATACTCATGGATTTATTTCCGACCTCCCGTTCTCAAGAATGACCGCCATTGGGGAAATTTGTGATAGGTTTTCCAAATATACCTTTGTGCCATTACCTAAGTTGCCTTCCTCCTTGAATTGGGGTTGTTCCTTCGCACGTGGTTCATTTACACGGCATTTCGAAACTTTGGTCTGAAGGGAGTCCTTTGTTTCCAATTTTGGAGGCCCTTTTGTTCAAACTGGGTGTTCATTGTTTTTCTCCTCGGCGTTTCACCATCAAACAATGGCAAAACGAGAGAACAAACCAGACATTGGAGACTTATCTAAGTGCTTTGGTCTTGATCAGGTACTGGGCTTTTTTTGCCTTGGCTGAGTTTCTCTTAATAATAGGGCTACTCGCCACTTTGTGTCTCAGTTTTTTGTAACGGGTTTTTCACCCTCGTTTTTTCGGACAGACGGGGTTCTGTTGTCCGTTTGACTTTGTTGGGAGCGTATCAAACAGTTGGGACCAGGAGTGGAGAGGTTGTCCTCTCTCAGGAGAGGGCCCAGCGGGGTTTTTCAACCGGCATAGGGGCGATGTCCTCAGTTTAAAGTAGGGGGGCTTGGTGGTTGTCCTCAAAAAATATTCCTATGAGAGTAGCATTCCTAAATTTTTAAACCTAGGTTCATTGGACCTTATAAGTCTGGGAGATTCTTATCCTGTTTTTTTCGTTTGCTTTTCCGGGGGCATTTTTAAAATCCATAACGTGTTCCACAGTCCTTGTTGAAGAGGTTTTGTTGGGCCAGGTTCCTACTGCTGTGCCTCCTACCCGTTTTGGTTGAGGGCAATCTGGAGTATTGGTTGAGAAAATATTAATTCTCGTTTTTTTAGTGGAAACTCCAGTATTTGGTTAAGTGGAAGGTTTTTGGTCAGGAAAACAATTCTTGGGTGTTTGTTCGGACTCCATCTAGGAGACTCTCCTGCTATCATAACTCATCCTGACCACCTGGTTGCTCAAATGAGGGTTCGGTGACCCCCTCAAGGGGGGGTTATGTTGTAAGGGTTTGAGATGAGTTTGAGCAGAGGCTCCCTCTGGTGGTTACAAGCGGGGACTGGCTGCCCATGAAAGATTTTTGGGGGATTTTGGGGAAACAAGTGTTATGATTGGTCTTATTAAGGGAGTTGCCTTCCTCGGGTTGCGGTGATCAATTGTTTGGTTCAATCCTTGATTCCTGTTTCCTTTGAGCCTCTGTGTCAGTCTGCAATCCCGCTTACAATAAGCATTTTTTCTTTTTTTTTGGCTTGATTTTTGCATTTTGTCCTGACTTCTGTGGGGGGCCTTCAGGGTTCCCTCCGGGGGTTTTGCCCTCTCAGTTTTGTTCAGCCACTGATGTTTGTACATTTGCTTTTTCCAGTTTTTTCAGTGGCGCTGTTTTGATTTTGTTACACCAGAGACAATTTGGTGGTAGGGTCGTGTGATCTCAGGTATTTTTGAAATTAGTAGAGTTGGTGCTTTTTAGGGTTTTTTGAGATTGCAGTAAGTACCCCTTCCTATCCTTTTATTTAGGTATTTGGGCCCCAAGTTTTGTCATTTTTTTTGTCTGTTCATATTTCTTCTTGTCTAACCCCATTCTTGTTTGGGGGGTTTTATGTCTTTGGGATCTGCTCCGGGGCAGAAAGTTTTCCCTCTTTCTATTCTTACGGTAGCTAGTTTCTCAGGTGTGACGAGGGTCTAGGACAACGGGAAGCTCCACGGCTGCCTCTAGTTGTGGGGTTAGTCGGGTACGCAATTCTAGATTCCCAACTGCTCTGGTGATTGCCTTTTTTTCCTGACTCCTCGCTCCCGAAACAAACACTGTCCCCCCCTGGGGGCCTGTGCTACTCTCTGTTTTTCAGTAGCCATTTATTTGTTCAATTGCTCTTTCCCTGCTTTTTGAATGTTGCGGGTTAGCCCTTGTGACTGTTGACTGGATCTGATTTGTTGGTGGCTGTTGTGTGATCCGCATTTTAAGTGAAAATGTCGGAAGTTTTTGTGGGTTTTGCTGGGTTGCAGTAGTTTTTGTCCTGCCTATTTTGGCATGTTTGCCCCTGGTTTGTCACTCTTTTTCTCCTGGTTTGTGTTTCGTTTGTCTAACCGCCATTAATGTTTTGGGGGCTGCCTTTCCTTTGGGGCTCTCTCCGGGGCGTTAGCATTCTGTTTTATTTTAGGGGGAGTAGCCTCCGGCGTGCCGAGGGTCTAAACCACCGTAGGTACCTCCCGGCTGCTTCTAGTTTTGCGGAAGTTTAGGGATCTCAACCCATTATTTCCAACCTCCAGGTGTTCGGCGCCTTGCTTTTTGTCCTGTCTCCTCATTACCAAATCATAACAAATCACCGGCCTTCTGAAAATTTATGGTACTCAAAAAGGGAAAAATAGTTAAAAAAAAAAGTCAGAAAAAAAAGTTGTCAGAATTTATTTTTTTAAATAACATTTTTCCCTCTTTTTCTCTAGGCTGAGGAGGAATTTTTTTCTCAATGGAAATAAGCATTTGTCCAGTTGTGGAGCAGCTTGCTGCTGAAGTTCGGAGTTGGCAATCTACTCACTCGGAGCCTGCTGAGAGCTGGATTCCTACTCCAGAGTTGTTTTTTTGGGGATCGCTTAAATTTTGAATTTTAAAAATAACTTAAGTTGTTTTTTGCCTTGAGGCCTCGTCTCGGGGAACTTGACACAGGTTAAATTGTCATTCCCTGTTGCGCCGGGACCCTCAATTTGGGTCTTTTCCCTGCACCGGGGGGTCCTGTCTTGACTGTGTTGAGTGTTTTTCCCAGGCCCTGGGGTTGTTGTTTGAAACCTAATGTTTCTGATCAAGCTGAGAAAAACCTTGTGCATTTTTTAAACGGGTCGGGCGCAGAGTATACTGTCAAAATTCCGAAAGTGGGAGTCCTTACTAAATGGAATGAAGGATCCCCCGCAGCCTTTTTCGGAAAGGTCTGGCAGAACTGTAAAGACGTTATGCTATTTTAATTGGTATTTTGCCCCTGGTGTAAATATTGCTTAATGGGTGGCTGCATCTGTAGTGCTTTGTTCTGAGATCTGGGCAGGTGATGTTGCTGCCTTTTTTTTGCTGTTAATATTTTAATTTTTGGAGACCTGAGTTCCTTTTTGGTTTTGCTGGATAGGTATATAGGACTTGTAAGCGTGGGGCCTTTGGCGGGTTACAACTTATGTATTTTGCCAAATTATTAACAATACCCACTATTTTTGTATTTTTTGCACTTTATTTTTTGGGGTGCGCAGGTCCCCGGCACGGCTGGTCTAGCATGAGGGGTTTCCACGTGCGTTTGAGGTGTACTGGCCAGCCCGCCTAATCGAAAGAGGGCTTGATAAAGGTGTGAAAAACCAGACACGTGCAATAATCCTTGTGTGAACGGCGCCCATGCGGGTTCTATTGTGAATTGTAACTGGGCGTCACCCCCTCCTTGGGATGGGTATTTTGGAGAGTGGTTTTTAATCTGGTATTTTGCCCCTGTGCTGCAATTCTTCTTAATGGGCTGGCGCATCCTGAGTGCTTTGTTCTGAGTCTGGGCAGGTGAGTGGTTGCTGCTTTTTTTTTGCTGTTTTATTTGGGGGGATTTCCTGTTCTCTTGGGCTCAATGACTCTTGGCATTGGCCATCAAATTGAAGCGTCTACATAGCGTAGAAAATCGAGAAGTGGTGACCCCCTTCGAGCCAGCCCCCTGAGCCCTGCGTGTGTGGTGGCTTCTGGGGCCTCACGCATGGAGTTTCGTAAGCGTAATAAAAATTGTACTTTAGTAGAGACCTTCTATGCTATTTTTCATTGCCCCAAAAGGGGGAAGATTTTTGCAACCTCATTGTTTGGGTAGTGTTCAGACTAAATTTCTTTTGACTGTTATCTTGATTTGCTCCTTCCCATTTTGGCCTTTAGGCTTTTGTTGATCAGGAGCACTATAAACCGGGATTTTGATTTTGTCAAAGTTGTGGTTTTCCCATGATAACCCTGCGGAAGTCTATTCTTTGCTGGGTATTGATTCTAACCCTTTGGCGGGGGAAATAACCCCAGTTTTCGACCCCAGGTGATAACAGGTTGACTGGACCACCAAGAGAATTGCAAATTTTTTTGGGTTAATAATTTACATTGACAATTGTACTGGGTTTTTCCTTGGTTTACAGACTCATAATCCTGTTTTGGTTTGGAGTCTGTTCGGTGACCATTGGGGTTTCAATGTTTTTCGTAGTGACCCTCCTGTTTTTCTACCTTGCCCATGGAGGATGTCCAAATGTTTGGTGATTTTTTGAGTGTTTAGTGAGAGTAAAAAACTGTCCTTGCCTCAGTAGGGTCATGATTGCGAGATTGATTTGGGCCGGGTTAATTTCCCAAGGGCGGCCATATTTTTCAAATCCATACTGGATGAGCGTTGGTGTGACTCCGAAAATATATACGGAGATTTACAAGTTCCCCTATATGTTAACAGTGAACCTTTGATCAGTACCCTTTTTCTGTTTATATATTCTTTTCAATCCATAATGAGTGGTTTGTGGTGACTTCGGAAATAATACGGAGATTTCAATTTCCCCTAACATATAATCAAAGCTTCTGATACATACCCTTTTTTCTGCCTTATATATTCTTTTTAATCCTATGAGCCTGTGAGCGGGGGTGTGCTCCGGCAATTTAAACGGAGATTTACAATTTCCCTGCACGTATACAGCTGAACGCTTTATACGTACCTTTTTCCCCTCTTTTTTATTTTGGTCAAATCCATACTGAGTGGCGTCTGTGTGATACTCTCGAAAATTCCAGAGATTGAAAATTTCCCCTACACGTATACACTGTTCGCTTTGATACATTGTTTTTCATTTTTTTGTATTTTGCAAATCCCTACGAAGGTCTGTGTTGCTCCGGAAATATCCAGAATTTACAATTTCCCCTACACTTATGCAGCTAAGTTAAGAACATCCTATATCTGCTGGTATTTTTGGTACATTTTCCCAAACATGAGGAAATATGGTGGAAGAGGCCGTGGACGTGGGCGGGGGGGCAGCTGGTACTGATGGTGGGGGTGGTGCATTGTGGTAGTGCCAAAAGCACAATAGCACCTAAAGCAGGAGGTGTTGAGCCCTGCATATCGAGTGGCTCCAGAAGGCCTGGAAGGCTCCCTTTTCTGGGATTATGTAAAACCGCTTATAAAGCCGGAGAATCAGAACAGGTTTTGGCTTACATTACCGAAACAGCCTCCAGCTCTATCTTCCCTCTTCTGAAGTTTCAAAAACTGCAAGCACTGAAAGCAGGGCTCCTGGTCAGGAACAACACCTTTCCTTGTGTCCTTCACCCCCACCAAATGAAGGAGCGGCAGGCCACACTTCAGATTATTCCATGGAGCTCTTTTCACATACCATGCCTGGGTTTCAAGTCAAATCCTGAATTCCCCAGTCCAGATGAATATGACATGGAGTGCACTGATGCACAGCACTGCTATTGATTCTGCTGGTACATTCACCCAGAGCATTACATTGCACTCACAGTCTACTGAGCTAGAATCTGACCCTGATGAAACTCTGGTGCCCCTTCCTGCATACTATACCACTTTACACAGTTACACAGAGGAAGATGCAGATGAAATTGAAGAGGAGGTGATGGATGACTAGTTGTTGACCCGGATTGACATCCATTGGGGAAGAGGGTGCCGCTGGCAAAAAGCTCAGAAGAGGAGGAGGATAAAACAGCAGGCATTGCCATCGCAGCTGCGGTTATCTGGCAGGCCCGTAGCGTCCAAAAACGTGTTAAAAACAAAAAGGAGTTGCAGGACAGCCTGGCCAGATGTCAAATTAGCAACAGTGTGCAAGCCGTGAGAAATTTATCCCATACCAGGAAGAGTGCAGTGTGGCACATTTTTGACCAAAATCCTATTGATGAGGCAAGGTTATCTGTAAGAAGTGCGGAAGGACTTTTAGCGAGTGAAAAATCTCCGAAATTTGAATACTAGTTGCATGCTTAGACATTAAACACCATGCATTGCAAGTGTGGACGGACAACAAAACCTCAGGAGCACATGTGCACCGCTCCGACTGAAGGTAGCCAGCAACGCCTATATCACTTCCCCACATGTAAGCCCACCGGTTAGCACATCATCAGCAAGAATGTTGAGGTGTTGTCGCAAGGCCAAAGCAGTCAGGGAATCACAATCTTTTTTGCAACGAAAGACGAATCTAGGCAATCACCACCACCATCACCATCACCAATCCCCTGTCAGTCGCCATGTCCACCGCTAGTTCTCCATATGCAGCTCTCAAGAACAGCTCACCCTAGCAGACACTCTGAGTAGGACAAAAAGTACTCATCCTCTCATCCGTGTACACTGGCTTTGAACGCCTACATTCCATACTGATCTCATTAGAGATGATGCCCTTCCGTTTGGTTGAAAGCACAGCGTTTCAAGAGCTCATGGCCCACGCTGTCCCACGGTATGTCCTACCCAGTTGGCACTTCTTTTTCTTTAGAAAAAACCATCCCTGCCCTCCACCTGCATGTGAAAGACAGCATTGTCCTGCATAAGCAATCAGTGAGTGGAAAGGTGCACCTCACAACAGATGCATGGGCCAGTAGTCATGGCCAGGGCCGTTATGTGTCTGCACTGCGCACTGTGTTAATGTGGTGGATGCAGGGTCCACCGGGGGACAGCGGTGGTGGGACAGTGCTGCCTAGCCCCAGTATAGGCAACAGTTGGCTGTAGGCGTTCGACCTTCCTTCCTCCTCCAGAAGCGAAAGCTCGTCGACAGAGCGCAGTCGTACGAGCACGCATCCGCAGCTGCCAGTGTTGCACCACGAGGTGTCACACTATCGAACAGTAGTGGTAAGCATCAGCAGGTGTTTTAAAGTTGATGTCTTTGGGCGGACAAACAGACACACCCGGAGGTACTGGCCGACTACTTGCAGCGAGAAACTGAGTCATGGCTGAGCAGTCTACATCTTGAGCCAGGCAAGGTAGTCAGTGATAACTGCTGTAATTTTATCCGGAGTTACAGCCCTGCTCCATAAGGTGTGAAGACTGTGCTCGCACATCCGTCGCTCGCCCGTAGACTCCAGTTGTATGCAGAGGCTGCAGCGATCGCTCCACCTCCCCAAGCACCGCCTAATCATAGATGTTGCAACAAGGCAGGCAGTTTGAGGGCAGACATGGAGTTGTCGGGTGTGCAGTGGTCAAACCTGAAAGACTTCTGTAAAGTCCTTCAGTGTTTTGAGGAATGCACACGGCTGGTAAGCGCTGCCCCAAATCATCAAAGATGAGCTTCCCCACTTATGCGTCTGCTCATGCAAACTTTGACGCACATTAAGGATCAGGCGGTCTGCAGAGGGGAGGAACAGGAGGAGGAGGAGGAGGGAAGCCTTGAGACAGTCAGTATTGTCTGCTCAGAATGTCCTGGATGAGGTGGAGGAATAAGAGGAAGAGGAGGAGGTGAGGGGGATGTATTATTTTGGGGAGGAGGATGCTTCTCAGGGGGCAAGAGAAAATGTTGCTTGCATGGGTCAGGTACGGGTTTGTGCGTGACTGGAGGGATGTGATTTGCTAGAAAGTGCTTCTCCACCCACCACTGGCAGTGCATCATGACACCTGGAACATTGGCCCACATGTGTGATTATGTATTGCGGATCCCAAAAAGGGACCCCCGCATTGCCAAAATTATGAAGAATGATGACTACTGGTTGGCCAGCATCCTCGATCCACACTATAAAGGCAAATTACAGAACATCATTGCCACAGGAGAACTAGAGCTAATATTGGTGAACAAACAAGCAACTCTGGTAAACCGTTTGTTGGAGGCATTCCAGCACACAGCAGCAGTGCAGGCTCTACCACGAGCCGTACTGGGCAACATGGAAGAGGATTCGTGGTGCACACAGCTGAAGTGACGTTGGAGACAGGGGTTTCATGACCATGTTGTCGAACTGATTCCTCGATGACCGCTTACACGACTGTTAATACTGAATCGATTGCAACAGACAGGAGACAGCAGTTGTCAACATATGGTTCAAAATTACCTCTCCTCCCCTATCGATGTTCTCCCTCACAGTTCATTCCCTTTGATACTGGGTCTGTAAAACTGGACACCTGGCCTGAATTGGCAACAATATGCCTCAGAGGAGCTCGCTTGCCGTGCTGGTAGTGTGCTATGAAAGAGTCTTCAGTTGCTGCTGCATCAATGGCAGAAGCAAGGAACCAGCTGTCGACCCAAAATGTTGGTGATTCTTACCTTCATTAAAATGAACCATGCCTGGGTTTCAAAGGATTTTGTACCACCTTTCCCCTTATGGCACATAGGTTACCAGCAAAATGGCTCGCTTTGTCCTTCTCTTCCTCCGACTTCTCCAATTCCTCCATTTGCAGCTGCTGAACGTACAGCCTGCACCTCAACATATGCCAGTTTTTCCCACCTCCCTAATGGGCTGTACCCCCCAGGGCCGGTGTCAGCACCTGGTGCACCCGCACACCGGGCAAGTGCCGGGGCCCTGAGGAGGTGGAGGGGCCCACTCGCCGGTCAGAGACACCGGCGTACTAATGAGGGGCCCTGTGTGAGTGTCGGCACCCATGAGTGTGCCCACCCTGCTTGCTCAGGGCCCCAGTACTTGCAGTACTTAAAATCTCCCTGCTCCACGCTGTGATGTCTTCCGGTTTCCTGACAGTGACATTCGGTCAGACAGCGCGATGATGTCACATCTGTGCGCCCTTCTACCTGAACAGTCACAGTGCAGAGAGCTGGAAGATGGCGACGCTGAGGAGTCCGAGTAGAGCAATGCCCAGCGAGGGAGAGGTATTTTCATTTTTTTTAATGTTTGGAGCAATATATAGGGAGCATTATACACTGGAAATTATATTTGGGGCCCATCATACACTTAAGCATCATAGATTATACACTAATGAGCCATTATACACTAGAGCATTATATATGGGGCACATCATACACTGGAGCATTATAAATGGGTCCATCATACATGGAGCATCACATATGGGACCATTATACACTGGAGAATCAATGGGGGCCCATTTATAGGGAACATTTATAGGCCCATCATACACTGGAGCACATCCATGGGGCCCATAAATATACTGAAACATCATATGGGGCCCATTATATATGGAGCCTTATATAGGCCCATCATACACTGGAGCATCATCCAGGGGCTCATCATTACTGGGCTCATATGTGGCCCATCATATACTAGAGCATCATATGGGGTTCATTATTTTGGGAATTCACATGGAGCCCATAATATATGGATCATTATATATATATATATTATATATATTATATTATTATGGAGACCATTATATTTGGAGCTTATTTGGGGCTCATCATACACTGGAGCATTATAAATGGGGCCCCCTCATACACTGGGAGCATCATATACGGGGCCATTATGCACTTGAGCATCATATGGGGGGCCCATATATATGGGCATTATTTAGGCCCATCATTCACTGGAGCATTATCCATGGGGTCCATCATGTACTGGAGCATCATATGGGGTTCATATTTATGGGGCATTCACATGGAGCCCATTATATATGGAGCATTATATATGGGGACCATTATATTTGGGCATTTTATGGGGCTCATCATACACTGGAGCATATAAATGGGGCCCATCATACACTGGAGCATCATATAACGGGGCCCATTATCACTTGAGCTTCATATGGGGCCATTATATATGGAGCATTATTTAGGCCCATCATACACTGGAGATTAATCCATGGGGTCATCATGTACTGGAGCATCATATGGGGCCTATAAATACTAGAGCATCATATGGGGTTCATTATTTATGGGGCATCACATGGAGCCCATTATATATGGAGCTTATATATGGGGACCATTATATTTGGAGCATTTTATGGGGCTATCATACACTGGAGCATAATATATGGGGGCCCATCATATACTAGGCATCATATGGGGTTCATTATTTATGAGGCATCACATGGAGCCCTTTATATATGGAGCATCATATGGAGCACATATGGGGCCTATTCTGTATGGGCATTATATGGAGGCCCATATTGTATGGCGCACTATGTGGTGGCCATAATACTGGTATGGAGGACTTTACTGCTGGTTTTTGAGCTATTGTAGAATTTACAATAGATATCACTCATGTAAATGTAAGAAGTGAAGTATTGTGGCATTGTACTAACCATATTTTTTCTTACCGTTCTGGCATCATGAATTGTGGATATGTGTTAAAGGGCCAACTGAGACTCTTTTGCCCCGGGGCCCACGAAAACCTAGAGCCAGCCCTGCCCCCCACAACTTTAGCCAAATAACTCCCAGTTTGAATGCGTTATATTATTATAAAGTAAATTAAGGTTGACAAGCTTAAGTAATAAGTAGAGTTGAGCGATACTTTCCGATATCCTAAAGTATCGGAATCGGAATGGTATCGCCGATATCACTAAATATCGGCGATACCGATACCGATACCGGAAGTCCATGTAAGTCTATGGGAACAAAATATCGCAACTAAAAAAACCCCATTCTTTCCTTGTAAACAATAAATATACACACATAGAATACATATATATTATATATATATATATACATGTCATTGTGACATATATAATATACATATATGTTAGTTTATACACTTCTACATAGTAAAATATCCTCTGATTCAATTGCGGGTGAAGCCGGCTTCAGTGAAAAGACAGAAGCACCCGACATGAAATGACACTTGGTGTACATAGGGTGAACCATGTCTTTTCATGTCCTTTGCTATCTAATTTGCACAAACAATTAAATCAGACTATGTGTGCAAAATTTCACACCTGTAGGGGTTAATTAAAGGTGTAAATTCGTTGTAAAAAAAACGGACTTTTTTGCTACAAATTTACCCCTTTAATTAACCCCTACAGGTGTGAAATTTTGCACACATAGACTGATTTAATTGTTTGTGCAAATTAGATAGCAAAGGACATGAAAAGACATGGTTAACCCTATGTACACCAAGTGTAATTTCATGTCGGGTTCTGCATTTTCACAAAAGCCGGCAATTGAATTAGCGGCTATTATACTATGTAGAAGTGTATGAACTACAAATATAAATATATATATATATATGTGTCACAAAATTCAATGACATGTATATTATATATGAGGTGTAAAATTGCTGAAAAAAAATGCGTGGGCTCCCGCCCTATTTTCGCACCAGACAGACAAGCCAGTGAGTGGGGGCAGATAATAATAGCCCAGAGAGGGACCATTATTTTTGCCCCCCCGGCTACTAACACTGCCCCCAGACACCCCAGGAAAGACAAATCTATAATTAGATTCGCCCTTTCTGGCACTTTGCCCGTCTATTCCCATTGCCTGTAGCGGTGGCGAATGGGTTAATATGGGGTTTTAAAGCCACCTTGCTATTGAAAGGTGACCTTAAGCCAGGTTAATAATTGAGAGCTGTCAATTAGACAACTATCAATTATTAATCCTATTGCATGAAATAAAAATAAAACACACACACTTTAATTAAAAATCATTTTAATGAAATAAAGACACATGTTTTTGGACCATCTTTTATTTTACTGCAAAAACCATTTCCTGTAATAAAAATAAAATAAAAAAGCAAAATTATTCTTACCTATCCCATGCACAGTCAGGTCCCACGGTGTAATCCTTCAGAAAGGGTTAATGTTTACTGCAGGGACCGCAGCTAATGCTGCAGCTCACAGTAAACCCCAAATGAATGAGTTCCTCTCCTGCCTGACAGGAGAGTAAAGGCTGGGGTGTGACATAACGATACACCAGCGATCCCGACAACGATATGCATTGTCAGGATCGCTGGTGTATCGCTACATGATCGCTGCTGAGCTGCCAAACAGGCAGCTCAGGCAGCGATCTGGGACAGCGACACTGCGGGTAACATCGCTTAAGGGCCGTCTCCTAGCGATATCGCTACGAGATCGCTGCTGAGTCACTAGTTTTGTGACGCAGCAGCGAGCTCACCAGCGATATCGCTGTGTGTGACATTCAGCGACGATCAGCCCCCCTGCCGGGTATCGCTGATCGTCGCAGAAATGTCAGGACCTTTTTTTGATCGCTGGTTTCCCTCTGACAGGCACGCAGCGCTTGGAAACCCGCTGTGTACCTTGGTACCAGCTCCTGCATCAGGGCGCTGGTATCCAAGGTACACAGCGGGTTTCTAGGCACAGCCCGCGCCTGGAAACCCGCTGTGTACCTTGGTTACCAGCGGATCGCTGGTCTCCCGCCTGTCACACGCAGCGATGTGTGCCTGTCAGCGGGAAACCATGCGATCAAAAAAAGGTCCTGACATTTCAGCGACGATCAGCGATACCCGGCAGGGGGGCTGATCGTCGCTGAATGTCACACACAGCGATATCGCTGGTGAGCTCGCTGCTGCGTCACAAAACTAGTGACTCAGCAGCGATCTCGGTAGCGATATCGCTATGTGAGACGGGCCCTTAAGTGGAAAGCTTAATTGATTGCTTTCCACTTTCACTTCAGGTCAGCCAGGGACACTATCAGTGACGTCAGAGGGAACTGATTAACAAAAATAGGGGTTCCCTTCGAAAAAAAAAAATGGCGTGGGGTCCCCCCTATTTTTGTTAACCAGCCAGATGAAGCAGACCGCTGAGGCCTGGATTTTCAGGCTGTTAAGGAGCCAAGATCCATGGACCTTGCCAGCTGATAATTACCAGGCCACAGCAGTCTGCATATCTTGGCTGATTAACAAAAATAGGGGATCCCCTCGAAAAAAATTGGCGTGGGGTCCCCCTATTTTTGTTAACCAGCCAGATGAAGCAGACCGCTGAGGCCTGGATTTTCAGGCTGTTAAGGAGCCAAGATCCATTTGGACCTTGCCAGCCTGATAATACCAGGCCACAGCAGTCTGCATATCTTGGCTGATTAACAAAAATAGGGGATCCCCTCGAAAAAAATTGGCGTGGGGTCCCCCTATTTTTGTTAACCAGCCAGATGAAGCAGACCGCTGAGGCCTGGTTTTTTCAGGCTGGTAAGGATCCAATATCCATGGACCTTGCCAGCCTGATAATACCAGGCCACAGCAGTCTGCTTAGCTTGGCTGGTTAACAAAAATAGGGGATCCCCTCGAAAAAAAAACGGCGTGGGGATCCCCCCTATTTTTTGTTAACCAGCCAAGTAAAATGCAGACTGCTGCGGCCTGGTATTAAAAGACTGTCAAGGCCCATGGATTTTGGCCCTCAACAGCCTGATAATACCAGGCTACAGCAGCCCCACATTTGGCGCATCAAAAGATGTGCCAATTGTGGCACTTTACCCGGCTCTTCCCACTTGCCCTGTAGCGGTGGCAAGCGGGGTAATAAGGGGTTAATGTCACCGTTGATTGCACGGTGACAATAAGCCCGGTTAATAATGGAGAGGCGTCAATAAGACACCGATCCATTATTAATCCCAAAGTTATTAAATGTGTAAAAAAAAGACACAGCAAGAAAAAAGTCTTTTAATGAAATAAAAGAGACAACACAGTTTTCATTTTTTTTATTACTCTCTCATTCCTGCGACGCCATCGATCTCCTGTAAAAAAAGAAAAAAAAACAAACCAACAGTATACCACCTGTCCGACGCAGTCCATAGTAACGACAGTCCCACGACGATCCAACTCTGCTACATCGCAATGACAGGCAGAGCCTGTCATCGCGACGCAGCACAGCTGATTACCTGCTTCCCCGGCGGTGACGTCATCGGACTGACTGCTTTACGGCCGGGATTACCCAGCAGTCACTGCAGTTATCGCGAGAAACTGCATGTGACCGCCGGGGAAAGAAGATGGCGGCCATGAAGCAGTCCAGGACGTGACCGCCGGAGATCTTCTGCCAGGTAAGTGCCGCTGACTCCTGACAGACCCGACCGACGGACACTGACAGTGACAGTGACAATCCCGATTCCGGTATCCGATAAGACGAAAATATCGGAACTCGGAATCGGAATTCCGATACAGCCAATATCGGCGATACCCGATATTTGCAGTATCGGAATGCTCAACCCTTGTAATAAGAATTGATGTCGTTGGCATGGAAGTGGGCACTGTAGGCGTGTTTACTCTCCTCCACTGATTGCCAACTTTTCTTCCCCTTGACTTGCATTGGGGTCAGTTCGAGTTTCAGTCGGACCTTCGACTTTTTCCGATAGTTGGCCGATTTAGTTCGACTCGACTTTTGCGAAAGTCGGGTGGTCCGAAACCCGACTCGACCCTTCCGGAGGCAACGTCGTTCATCTCTATAAACTATCATATAAAAAATAGCATGACATCAAATATCACATGAGCAGTACCAGTAAGGAAAATGGGCCTGAGCACATTGTATAATTACAAGTCAATGGAAGAAAATAAGAGAGATAAATGATAAGAAAAATTCCTGTGAGTGACAAATAAATCCTCAAGTGTATTATGTGTATTGCCGAAATTCGTCTTCATCAGGGGGTATCCAGCTTGCAATTTGATTTGCAAGGATCACAAAAAAAATTAAAAAAAACTTGGTATCATTTAAAACACTGCTGAATCATCAGACAGCTGGCTAAAGATGCTATGCACAGCCATGCAGGTTTTGCAGCCAAAACATCACATGGTATAGTCTTGCTCAGCTATCAGGATTCAGGACAGCTTAGACAATCCCTAAGAAATAAGCAAAATACTTTGGTCAGTAAATTGTAGAACTACGTCAGTGACATAGGACAGCAAAGGCAGTGTAATTGATTATAATGATTGATTTGTTCTCTCAATTTTTCTCTCTGTACTTGCATTTCGCTGTAAATGAAATTTTTAGGGCTAATTCACCAAACCTCAGAAAACCAAATTTCAAATGATCCACTCATCTCTAGTAAGTACCTATATTCTTTCTTACAGTCTTGCTGCTCTGTGTAATTCAGACCCTCAGTGAGAAACACTGATGACTTTTTAGCCTCACAGTGGTTGGTTTTCAGTGAGTGCGGAGATTCTGAAAATAGTGCAATAATAAATAATAAGGCAATGAGATATCTAATAATTGGAAAATTAGCCATTTCTCTTGTAAGATATATTACAGAGTTTATTAGTTTTGCATGCAGTGTTGTTTTATGGTTCAAATACAGTTTTATGAGGGTAATTCTGTAAACAATGTTACATTCCCATGGCAATAAAGGTGTCATGTAGTCATGTTATAGTTCTCAATGCCTGTCATAAGCATAAGGGCTTTATGCACTTTCAATTAAAGTTGGCCGAATGCACCAATATATCTACACAGAATGAACATTGAAGTTCTATGCCGCCATGATAAGTATGAGTTGATGAAGGCCTACTGAAATCAACTTTAAGTGAGCCCATCCTTTTCTCATAAAGTACTTTCTAAACTTACTTTTGTTCCAAAATAAAAGGAAAAAAAGGTCTTCAAGTACTGATTAAGTTTAGCATTTACTGCCAAACTCTGGTTAAATACACAGATGGAACTTTTATCAAAAAGTAAAAAGTAATTATCAAGTCCAGCCTTGGTTGTATACCCTCGAGAACTCTCATGCTTCTACAAGTGGGGCTATGTCAATTAAGAATATGTTGCTCTGCACATCTGTTCTAGTGCTGGGGATCAAGAATCAATAGTATTAAGACGCACAATAGAATTATTCATGTTAATCCAGGAGATGTTAATGTCATCACTAATTACATTTGTTGAACCCAACTGGCTATCAACTTGTCCCGGAACATCACTATGTAATTAATAATAATGCTGGCTAATCTTACAAAAGTAGACTTTAAAAACTTTGCAAAGTTCAAGACCAAAGGAACTGGCATCTGTTTAAGGATGTTTTATGTTACAAATTATAGCATCAGATGTTTTTTCAGATGTGAAATTTGCTATTTATATTTCTTTCAAACAGTAAAATATAACTAATTCTAGATGATTTTTTTTCTATGGAGCCAAGAATACTCCAAACTTTGGGACTTACAATTGAATTTTAACATTATGTATTAGTTGTTAAATAAGCCTAATATTGTAAACTTGCTTGATAACAGTTACATTCTTTAGAAATCACTAGACATTTTTTTGTTCATTCTGATGCAGAGTTCTGATTTCCGATGGAGCAAAGTAATATAGTGCATGCTCGGTTGTGTAGTCATGGAAGCTCAGAAAGGCAAGCATGTGAAGTTGTAGTCTCTATGCACCTTGTATGCAGCTTAGGCATATTTTTAGCATTAGTGGTCATTCATTGACAGTCTATGATCAGGGTAACAAAGGATTTTGAAAAGCCAGGCCTAAAATTGGCATTTTGTGGGTGTTTCTTACCACTTAGGGTCCTTGCAAGCTGGTCACTGGGGTGGGACATAATTTCTGAAATTTTCAGGTTTGAAATATTGGTAAGTATGACTAAAAGGGTTGTCTGGTCTAAAATGAAAAGTCTGTAGTTACTCTGTGTAACTGCAGACTTGTGAACCCTCCCAGGGCACCCCCTATGTGCCCCAACAATTCGGCATTGTCTGACCTAGGAACGGCTGTCAGGAATGAGATATGCATACTCCCAGGCAGAACCTAGCTAGTGGGTGTGGCTTAGCGCCATACACTTGCATTGACAAGGTCGAGCCCACCAGACAGCTATATCCACTAGACGTCCGTGCCTACTAGACGGGTTTTGCCTGGGAGTATGCATATTGCATACCTGACCACAGTTTACGGGGCAGGGAACCACAAATCCTTGTGCGTGTTCTGGGAAAATTCACAAGTCTGCAGTCACACAGAGGGACTGCAGACTTTTTATTTCAGTCTGGACAATCCGTTTAGAAAATTAAAGAGGTATTTATGTGTGAGGCTATTAATGATTGAACGTAATGCTATGTATGGGCTTAACCCTCCATCTGGCGCCGTTGATGTGACAGTCACAGCTCAATTAGTTTTGGTTCTCTCTCCTCTCCAAATTCTCAGAAAACCTCCCCCTCCAAGTCATTTCCAGTCTTTACATGCTCTTTGAAACCCTAATCTCAAAATGTTACAGCAGACCTTCTGGAGAGCAGATTTGATATTTGTGGCTTCTCAGGCTCACTGCGCCTGAACCCGTGTTACACTTGAAGGTTAATATTCTCAAAATTGTTAATTTAGTTTGTTTTATGAATGAATAATTCAAAGTTTGTGGAAATAATTGGGTTTTCTTAGAAAAAAGAAGGTGGCCTTTAAGGCACATTACGACCTAACATGTACTCTCTCTTGCTTTAGATTCTCCGCTGAAATGTCCAGTAAAATGTATGATTTATCTAAACCCCAACATGTTGAAGAAATGAAGACTCTGCTGTTAAATAATGATGAGGGACAGCCCACACTAAGTGAAGATTTAGAGGATGATAGTGACATTTCAAAATGAGGTGGAAGAATGTAAACGTGATTAAAGAACAGAGCAGGAAGGTGAGGAGACTGATACAGATGAAGAAGATACATATAACACCAATTATTTGGGCAAAGAAAATAAAACCAAACGGAGCAAGAAGCCACTTACAGCGTTAGCCGAAATGCCAAGCACTTGCCAATGGTCATTTTCTTTGCGATGTTGAATGTGGGTGGTATCAATTCACAAGGGATTTAGCTTGGCAAATATCTGGAACCATTGAGTAGAAGACTTCACCTGAAAACATTGGCTAATGAACTGATGAGTAGAGAGCTATGCTGAAGAAGACTGAAGATGAGTGGAATCCCCTCTAGTCTGCAACTCCTACTGAAAAGATTTCATCCCAAAGATGATCGAGAAACATCCCACCTTTCCCACCTCCTAAAAGACATAAATGTACCATGTGCACCATTGAAACTGATGGCAGAAGGATGTCAAATTCTGAATGCAAAAGATGACACAATGCTATCTGCCAGTCCCATGCAAATATGATCTGCCAGCCTTGCTTCTCTAAGTGTAAGAGACTTTTTTAATTTCTCTAATTTCACCAAAATGCGCATTGGTTGATTTGTTATCCTGCTGGAGGACCAAAAGTTGATTTCAGCTGCTATGCTTCTTCCACGTCAGGAGAGGGCATCTCTAGAATTTTAAAGCTTCCACGGTAGAGAGATAGGATAAAAGCTATAGATGGAAACTTAAGGATATTTTTACTCAATAAAAATTATTTTTAAAGTCAATTTTGAAAGTTACTGTTTTTTCTTTATTTTCAGCAAATTTATCAAAGAATTGGACAATTTTTAAATAATTCTTCGATCCAGTGTAGTTTTTCCATTTTTTACTCTACCCTACCTTCCCCATAAGAGAAGTAGATATCTAGCTTAGACCTGACACCTGTTTCTCCAACTACTTTTTAAAAGTGTCGAGAGTGTTGTAAAAGATCAAACATTTCCACATTATTGAACAAACCCAAAGTGCATCAAAAGTTGCAATTTTTTAATACCAGGAATCTGGTGCCCTGATAAATTCCTGCCATTATTTTCTAATTTCCTGAGCCTTTAAAAAAAACAATTAATAGATTAATGTTGCAGTCAAAAAATTTTGGAGGTTACTTTAATGCAAAATGATATTACTGTATTTGCGAGATGCTGTTAAGGAGAACTGAGTTTTCTATGGAAGGTCTTGTAGTTGCAAAATATTATGAATGACTATTAAGCTTAGGGGCAATTGTCAACTTTGCACAGATTTACTTTTATTTTCTGTTTCTTCCAAAATGCACTTTAATTACTTTGTAAATAATCTAAATTAAAAATGTCCTGACAATTTTCTGTTGTAGAGTGTGCGTGACTCCTTCACATAGCTAACAGTTCTGTTGAATCTGAGGTCTGGCATCACTCTGCTCCTGAATATGTATGCTTTTTCTTCTTTCCCCTTCCTTTTTTCAAGTGTTAAAGATAGCCATAGGGATATCATAGGATGTACACCCAGGTCAAAGAGGAAAGAATTGGAAAAATATACATTTTTATTGTGTTAGCCCGTAGATAGAAAAATGTAAAAAATTAAGAAGTTGAAGCATCCAATGTTGTAAAGGAAGGCAAATCACCAGGCTGTGGATAGGGAAAAAAATCACAGAGGGTGGAAGTAGATCTCACAGGTTTAAAAGGATTTTAAAAATAAGAAAATAAAAATTCTAAGTTAATAAACTTTTCTTGTGTTCTCGTGTCACTATTTCAGATTGCCAATGATGAGTCATGGTGGACTATTACTTGGTTCAGTATTGTTAAATTTCAGATCTTGGTAGAATATTTTAAAAAATCTGGGAAAAAAAACTTTAAAAGGAGTTTTCCATTACTCTTCTTAGTAATAAAAGGACCCATTGTGGTCTTTAAAATAAGAGTAAAAAAAAAGCATGCTCACCTACTGGCTACTGGACCACTACCTGAAAAAAATTCTAAAGATCAGGAATATTTTTAACTTAAAATATGATATGGATTTCCAACGATTGTATTCTGTGGCAACTAAATGACCTACTTTTTCCTTCATTTCCATTCATTTTTGTCCTTCTGCCTCTAGTATTATGTTTATTGCACCAATCTTACCAAACACTAGAAATAAGATGCAGTAAAATAAAAGAACAAAGGAAAGTTTTACTTTATTACTTTCCATAAAGTCTGGACTCATATTCCTCTATTATCAGTGATATTAATATTTCAGGTTGTATCCCTAAAGTGATGTATTTTTTATCAAGATGCGCTCAATATAAAATGTGTGTGAATTTTGTTTTTCCAAGAGCAGAATTGCAAAAAAAATATTCCTTTTATTATCAGAAGTGCGACTGTCATTTTTTTTCTGATAAAAGACATTCCTCTGATTTAATTTCGGAGCTTCGGTGGTGTAGAAGAGCTTAGCAATAAGCTCTTAGTGACAGATAAATGATTCCTACATCCAGGTACAGTGAAATTACAAAGATGTGCGGCAGCAACTCCCGGTAGGTTGGAGTGGGGTAGATGTGTCAGAATCAGTGCTGGAATGGTCTTATGTGTAACAAAAAATAAAAATAAGATTTAATACAATGAGTCTCAAAAAGGATGCTAAAATGAAATGTGAAGATACATACTTTTAACAGGGGTGGAAACTTATTTAGAGTATCCCTTTTATACTGGAGCCACAGGTCTGTCTCACGAGTTGTGGTCGTCATATAAATAATAGGACAGCCATTAAGGTAATATATGACTGATTCTGATCCAACCTGACTCAATTAGAAGAAATTCAAGTAGGAGACAACTCCAAGATACATTTATAGAAATGGGTAAGTCATCTACAAAAGGGACTGCTTTGAAAGGCCATTCATATAACAAAAAGTTGTCTTCAGTCCACTTTGGCTCATCAGGCAGTCCAAGAAAGACACTACTTCGCTCTAACTATATAGATAATGGATTGTCATCTGGACAGGGTTGGTCACTATAAGATGACCTCATCCATAATGGATGTTCCAAGTCTGTTTTGGCTCATAGAAGAGGAGGCCAAGCAAGATGCCATCCCATTATTCCCATTTATACAAAGGTAAGTAATCAGGATAGGGCTTGTCCTTTTAGCTTGTCCTTTCAATTCCTCCGGTCTCGATTAGCTCAAATAGTGAGGGGCCAAAAAAGAGATTGACCCATGATGATAATGATGATATTGTCATAATAGAATGACTCTGCTCATTCAAATCAGGAGCGGATAAAGACAATAGAAAACCCCTGTGCAAGAACAATATATGGGGTCTTTGCAGTCCAATAGCTCATCATCATGCACAAGTTTACCTGTTTTGAAGATGGAAGTGAGCTCTTACCGCTTAGGACTGTGTCGCTGCCCAGGTTGCAACAACAGTAAGTCTTTCTCTGCTTCAGACTATTTTGGCTTACAGAAGAAGAGTTTGAGGAACGGACCACCCCATGATTCCCATATAAACAATAGCTGAAGTAGAGCGAGTGCAGAGAAGAGTGACCAAGATTATTACAGGAAAGGGTGGAGTCTGTCAAGACAGGTTTTCAAACTTGGGGTTATTCCGTTTGGAAAAACGAAGGCTTAGGGACTATTTAAATACAATGTACAAATATATGAAAAGACAGTACAGAGATCTTTATAATGATATTTTTAAAATAAAAGAAGACTGGAAAGAAAAAAGTGCAAATAGGGTCTTTTCTGGGTAAAATGCCAAAAGGAATTGTCCAATGGTGCTCACCTGGTTGGGTTGTGTGCACATAACCACTGACGACACATGAGGCTGCTGCAGACCACGAAAGGATGAATCACGATCGTGGTTGTCCTGAAGAAGTATGCATACTTCGAAACTCGTTGACAAATAAACCACCTACACTTGTACCAGCATCCATCATCTTTTACACATGGCATCGCACATTTAACCCATTCGCTTTTCCATTACCTGCACTAATGATATTTTTACACTTTGACCTGTGAAATACAAGGACGCATACTCTACATCTAGAGGAAAGAAGGTTTAATCATAATCAGACACCCAGATTCTTTACTGTAAGAACATGATACTATGGACTCTCTGCCACGTGTAATGTTTAATTTACTACAAAAATTCAAGAAGGGTCTGGATGTCTTTCTTGAAAAATGAACAGGTTATGCAAATTAGATTCTGTGATGGGTGTTATGTTTTGGTAGCTGAGGAGAGCAGGCAAAAAAGGCAATACACCAGAGAGGTTGGGGGTTGGGATCTACTGGATTGCAGTACCCTGACTAACCACTACAACTAAAGGCAGTCGTGAAGCGTTCCTACGTTGGTCCTAGACGCCTCGTCACAGCCTGAGAGGCTACTTACACCTAAAGATAGAAAGAGGAAAGCTATCTGCCCCGGAGCAGATCCCCAAAGAACTAAGCCCCCAAACATGTAATGGCGGTTAGACAAGAGGAAATACAGACACAGACAGAAAATAGTATGAGCCAAACGCTGGGGCCCAATCTGCCTGGACAGAAAAGGATAGGAAGGATACTTACTGCAATCCAAAAAACCCCTAAAAAAAAAACAACGCTACTAATTGCAAAAACACCTGAGATCACATGACCTCTACCACCTAAATTAGTTCTCGGTGTAACAAAACTAAGCCCAGCCACAGAAAAAACTGGAAAAGGCAAATGAACAAACAACAGTGGCTCCAGAGGAACGAGAGGGCCCAAGCCCCCGGGGGGGGGAA